>ML257811.1:0-17908 GCA_005239495.1 Nicotiana undulata | reverse complement strand
AGGAACCAGTGATGTTTTTAAAACCTTATTAAAACTTGGCAAAAGATTCTCCAGAAATGTTTTGAACTATATCTTCATGTTCACCTAAGAGAATTTTATCACTTGAATTTGAGAAGCCGTCTTCCTGATGAAATATGAATCTATAGTGTGAATACGTGTACATATGAGCACCTGAGTCGCAAGTATGATTCGCGAGCAGGCTAGCCGTATTTATTTATATGTATAACCGCGTCGCATGATCGATTCGCGAGCGGGGTGAATAGATGCATCTATGGTTCGAGCCGTTCGACCCTCGACAGTGCACATTTTATTATTGTTGGTCTGCGCCGTTCGACCCTCGGTAGTTGTTTGCATATGATAAATGCTACATACTTTCTATGATTTATACTTGTTTATTAGTATAAAGAGTTACGAACTTTCCAGTCAAAAAGAATAAGAATTGATATGTAAGAATGTGAAGTAAGTCTATGCTTCTTACTCCTGATTATTATTTAATTGCCAAACTGAAATGACGAAAGTTTAAGGTGCTAAATATGATTCAAATTGATATTTCTTATTCCCTGGTCATTATTGAATATGTCTATGATATCCATGCTTAGTGTCTCACTGAAATTATACTAGACTGGCTTATAGCAAGTGTCAAGTCGACCACTCGTCACTACCTCTCTGAGGTTAGGCGGGATACTTACTGAGTACACGTTGTTTTCGTACTCATACTACACTTGCTGTGCATTTTTGTTGCACAGGTACTATCATAGCAATAGGGCTGACTTGGAGACTTAGGCGAGCTACATTACTCAGAGACGACCCGCAGCCGACAGAGTCACCCTCAATGTACTGTATTTTTATTTCTAAATTACTTGTCCAATCTGTATTTCGGAAAAGCTTTGTAGTTATTGTATAAACTCTTAGAATCTGCTCATGCACTTGTGATACCGGGTTANAGATGTTATGTATAAAAATGTAAAGTAACGATTTCGAAAGTGCTAAAACAGGAAATTTCACTTCTATTAATTAATGATTGGCTTGCCCGACAGTGGTGTCTGGTGCCATCACGACCTCATGGATTTTGGGGCGTGACAACATGGTATCAAAGCACTAGGTTCCCGTAGGTCTCACGAGTCATGAGCAAGTCTAGTAGAGTCTTGCGGATCGGTACGGAGACGTTTGTACTTATCTTCGAGAGGCTACAGGGCTGTTAGGAGTACTTCCCTTCTTGATATCCCATCGTGCGATTTGATTCCTCTCAGACTTATGCCTACGTTTCTTCCTACTCAATCTTATACGTCGCGAAGCGCTTTCTATAATCGAGAGTTTGAGGAATTGTAATGGGGCTATAGATACGGTACGTGATGTTTTCCATGCATAGTCGATTGGACCGTTGTTGTCGCCCCGTAGTAGGATATTATGTTATTTCAGCTCAGTTGCTGTATTTCTGAGAGCCTTGAGGCTATGCTCAGATAGTGATGATGTTTCCGATTGGTTATCGGGCGATGTCGATATGATGGTAGAATGGTTGCCCGTAGGATGGGGGTGATGAATGGATTGAAGGAAGGTCTTCCCATAGTGTGGTTTCGAGATTTCGGTATTTCAGTTCCGGCAGAGGAAAGGCAATGAACTATAAATAGGTCAGGTTTTGGGTGATAAAAGTAATGAAGCTTGGTGTCATCGAGCAAGGTGGAGTATTCACCCGTGTTGCGGTACCGATGTTCGACCAGATAGAATGTGTTAAGTTTGCCAGTGTTATAGTACTTCAGTTGCATTGGGTTAGGGTGTTGTGAAGCAGTGTTAAAGAAGCAACTATTATATACTGTGGTGTGCGGTGGTTAAGTATTGGAATGAGCATTTTTAATAAAGGCAACTCAAGAAAGATGATCATAAGAGAGTTTGAAGTCGTGGTGATCTGCTGGTTCAAGAGCTTCAGAGGATGATATTGAATTGAGGCCGCAATTGAGAAGCATGCGATGAAGGAAGCCATGTGAAAAGTTTCAGGTAGCGGCTAAATCTCTAAATGCCAGGCGTAAGAGACGGGAGTCGGGTAGTTTCTTAAAGGGATGAGTCCAACTAAGTAAGAAGTGGCAGTATAGCCTATGAGTTCAGTGGTAAGGCGGTTGCCTACCTTAAGGAGGAGTTGAAGTGATTTGAGAAATTTTTGTGGAGAGGGAGTAGGTCCACAAGCTTAAACCGAAATGTTGGTTATTTTCCGGAAGGTTAGATGCCACCGAGAGGAGTTGTTAGGGATGAAGAAGGATGCAGCATAGCTTGGAATCATAAGATGTTGTCGCGCGCATAGTGGATGTCCATGGGGAGCGGATGGACTAGTCAAGTCGGTGAAGGAGGACAAGCTTAGGATGGGAGTCTCGATGTCGTAGTAAGTGTGTCTCACAGCGTAGTGGAAGGTGTCGGTTGGTGAGTTTCCACAGGTGGGTTATCTTCTGTGAGTAGGATAGCGGTAGTGGGGTTGGCAAGTTTCTGTGAGGGATCCTAGTGGCTAGTCGGGAGGAAGCAGAATGTGTAAATGGTGCTAGAGAATTGAATATTTGGGGAATGCTAACAGGGAAATTTTGAATATTTGGACGGATTGGTTGAGCAAGGTCAGGTCAACAAGAAGAAAAGATCTCAACGGTGTCTAGAGTGGTGCATGGAGTAGCTTCGGGCTAAGTGGGGGAGTCCCACCACCTGCAGTTGGGTTGCAGGGTTGCGTCCTAATGGGACTGCGGATTTTCGGCATATCAGCAAGTTGTTATAACTAAGAGAAATGAGTAAAGCGGTAAGCGAGCATGGCATATGATAAATATGTGCAAATTGGTCCTATTGGACCAGGGTTAGGCTTCTGAAGATGAAGAATTTGTGCTTAAGGCATAGGAAAGTTGTAAGGGTAGTGACTCAGTCACGTGCTTCATTGAAGAGCATGTTCGTGTTCTAGAAGAGCCTTGGAGTTGATTGTATGCGGGGCCAGCCAGAGTGGGTGACTCTCAGCAGTCCTAGTGAATTTGAAAGTTTGAAACTGTGGTGTTTGAGGGTTTCAGGCAGCAGTATGATTAAGAATCGAGCTTTTGGAGTATAATCTCTGAGGAGAAGGAAAGTAGTTGGAGTGTTCGACAATTTTTTTCAGCACGCAGGATAGTGTTGGAGGAGTGAGAGAAATAAACTTCGAATTGTAGAAAGATTTTCAGGAAGTTGTGGGACGGGTTGCGGGATTTAGGCAGCATGGTCTCGTGAATCAAGGTCACTCGGGATGAGTGAGGGTTGAGTTGCTATGAGTTGAAGGAAGTTATTATTATCCTGAGGCAATTAAAGATGATTAAAAGGAGATGTATTGGTTAGCCATGGTGGGAACGGTGCCTGTTCGGCAGTGATAAGTTCCTTCGGTGTGACTAAGTATGTGTATGATTGGTGAAGATGTGTGTGGGGCATGTCGGCCGTCGTAATAGATTACATTTGGAAGCATTCAAGTGCTATGGCCTGTCAGGTGTAGGCGGATCCCGGAAGGGTATGGTGGTTCAGTCCACTACTTAAGGATTTGCATATATTGTGAGGGTGAGAACTCACTCGTGTGTTGTTATGGTTCTCATGAATTGAGGCAAGTAAAATATTTCTATATGTGATAAAGTGTTCACCCTATTAGTGGTTCAGGAGTTATGATGGAATTCCTATGCCATCCCTTATCGGCATGTTAGGTGCAGTAAGCAGTATGTAACTGGAAGTAAGAATCGAGAATGCGGTTCGGTATTAACAAGGATGTCATGAGCTCAGAGGAGCAAGAATAAGGGATTTGAATGTTTAATATGAGCTGATGTGGTTTCCAGTATCACCTGAGATCGGTGTTTGGTAAAAGAGGCTTTGTATCCTGATTACGGGTCCTTGAATTGTTTTACAGCCTTAGGGTGGTCAGTGGTATGGATGCGCATACTGGCTACCTGTGCGAAAAGTCGTGGGAGTGTGGCCACAGGAAGATTATGTAAGTGTGTCTTGTAGTCACCTGATTGATTAAAGATTTGGACCAAGTATAAGGAAATGCAATATTGCTTATTTGAGAATATATGCCTTAAGGGCGTTAAGTCCAGTTGGTTGTGGATTGTGGGGTGTTTGTCCCTGCTATGATGGTTGCTCTTGTGGGATATGAGGAAAAGGTGGGTTGTTACATACCCAGGTAAGGCTATCAGCCTAGTTCAGTGCGAGCATAATCGACTTGAAGCGAATGAATGGATTTAAACAAGATTATGGGCATCATGCGAGTCAGATGTGTTCATTTCAGTATAGCCCTCCTCAAGGAGGGGTGTTGGAATATCAGGCGTTGTCCTATCTTCGTCAAATTCATATGATATTATAATGTGCTGCGTGAGTTATGAAACGGCTTGATAAATTCTTATGTGTTGAGATTTCGCATAGTGATGATGTTATGTGAGCAGGATGGCTCTCGAGATTCATATTTTATATATCGCACCTCAGTTGTGCTTGAGTTTGTAGAATATGACTCTATTAGTCTCCCCAAAATGGTACTATGCACTTAGTGTGCTTATAGCTGGTATTCAGTAATGTGTAATAGCGGTCAATTCAGCTCCGTGTGTGTCTCCTTATGTGAGCTTCCTGATAGGATCGGGTGGCACGCCGCCACGGGTATACTATTTGAATCATGTTGCATGTTGCATCCACGTGATGCTGAGTGCGGTTCCCTATAATTATTTTCTTGTATTTTGATTCCTGTATTCCACGGAAGTTCATATTAGTTACGTGAGTCGAGTAGTCCCTTCCGGAGTCATGTCTCGTGAATCATGTTCGAGTTGTGGCCTATCGGTACGTTGTGGCATCATCTGAGACTACTGGTTATGCCTGGGATGATTGGTTATCTGAGCAATTCATACTGGGTGAGATGAGATTTATCGATTCGGGGATCGGTGTGATGAGATTATGTGAAATATATCACAGGTCAATCACCATTATTTGGTGTGTAATGAAATGATGATATAAGACAAGAGAAAAGATGTCAATGTGTGATTAACTCTGCAATTGGTTAGAAGTTTCTACACATCCCCTCTGTTGTGGTGATATTGTCAGCATTATAGCAGAATGTATGTATATATCTTAGAAGGTGCATTGGGAGCATCAGGATCGTAGAATTTTGGCCAAAAAGGTCCAGGGAGCGTCATTGTGGTCAGGAGATGGGTTATGCAGTGTGTGGTGCCGATTCAGCAAGGGTACGCAGTTTTGTTGTGGTGCCTTGTGTGGTAGTTGATACGGTGTTCAAATATTAGAAGCAACCATGGCAGAGAATTTCAGGTGTTCGGTCTGAGTTCTAAACTTATTGTATGAATAAGAAGAGGATATCTTCAGATTTGATAAAACTTGTGTGCTCAAATGGGTTGTGGTAGCACGGGCAGGTGCACGAGGTGCTAAACAATGATTTCAGATAATCCAAGAGAAGTCCTTGGCACGTTCGAGGACGAACATCTGTCTAAGTGGGGGAGAATATAACGACCCGACCGGTCATTTCGAGCTCTAGCGTGTCGTTCAGCGATTGGAAGTCATGAACAACTTCATTTCAGGTATATTGACTTGTGCGTATGGTCGGAATTGAAATTCAGGAAGATCGGAGTTAAATTGAAAGGAGAATATTCATTTTTGAAGCATTAAGTTGGGAGAATCGACTCAGAATGGAATTTGGAGTAAACGACCTCGGAATCAGGATCTGAAGGTTCCAGCAGGTTCGTATGATGATTTCGGACTTGGGTGTATGTCCGGATCAGGGTTTGGATAACCCGAGAGCATTTCGGCGTATAATGTGGAAGTTAGCATCTTTGAAGGAATTTCCTAAGTTTGGCTTGAAGAGCATTTCAGAGATATTGACGTCTATTTGGGACTTCCGAGTCTAAGAATAACTCCATATGGTGATTATGGTGTTGGGAGCGCGATCGGAAGTAAATTCGGATGTCCGAAGGTCATTTTGAAGCCATTTGGCTAAAGATAGAAAATTGAAGGTTTTTGAAGAATCCGACCGGAAGTGGAAAATTTGATATCGGAGTCGGAATGCGATTCCGGAAGTTGGAGCAGGTCCGTAATGTCGAATACGACTTGTGTGCAAAATGTGGGGTCAATCGGATGTGATTTGACAGGTTTCAGCATCGGATGTGGAAGTCGAAATTTCTTAAGTCTTAAAGATTTGGATTTGAGCGCGATTCGTGATTTCGGCGTTGTTTGATGTAATTTGAGGGCTCGAGCAAGTCCGTGTTATGTTTTGGGACAGGTTGGTGTGATTGGACGGGGTCCCGGGGGCCTCGGGTGGATTCCGGGTGGTTAACGGATCAAAGTTGAAGTTGGGAAAAGGGCTGAAATTGCTGTCATTTGGTGTGACCGCACCTGCGAGGCTTTGGCCGCAGGAGCGGCCTTGGTGGCGTAGGAGGCTGGGCTAGACTGGAACCGCAGGTGCGAGGGAATTTCCTCACCTGCAAAGGCGCAGGTGCGGCGTTTGGATCGCAGGTGCGAAGTTTGGCTGAAGTCGAGGAAGCCGCAGGTGCGGGAGATTGAGCGCACCTGCGGAAGCGCAGGTGCGAGCAGAAGACCGCAGGTGCGGAAATGACCTGGGCAGATTGTTTTAAAAATCGAGAATGGTTGGTCATTTCTTCATTTATTCTTTGGTTTGGGCGATTTTGGAGGAGCTTCAAGAGAGGATTTTCGTCATGAATCACAAGGTAAGTAACTCCTTCATGTTTCTAAGTTAAATACAAGATTATTACATGGATTGAACATGAATTTTGGGAAAATATGGGGTTTTGGAGAAAACCTAGAAATTTGGTAAAAGTGGATTTTAGCCACGAGTTGAGCATGAATATTTGAGTAAATTGTATAATTGGACTAGTGAAGTTATGGGTAGAGTATATCTTCGAGAAATTTCGGAATCCGGGCACGTGGGCCCAAGGGCATTTTGGTCAATTCACTAAGCGGAGTTGGGAATTTGTATAATTTGAATTGTTAACAAGTATTTGAGTATATTCTCATTAGTTTTCCGTTATTTGGCTAGTTCCGGAGCATTTTGCAACGATTCGAGTCGTCGGAAGGGCTTGGAGGTCGTTTATGGAATTTCGGAGCGAGGTAAGTCTCCTTTCTAACTTTATGAGGGGGAATTGCCCCCTAGGTGAACTAAATAAATATATGAAATTACTTGCGGGGGCTACGTACGCGCGAGGTGACGGGAGTCTGTGCGTAGCTACAGTTATACCATGTCCGGGTAGTCTAGGACCCACTAGCATGCCTTAATTGTTATATTTGAATTCCTATAAAAGATATTTGTCTGGTGATATTACCAAGTTAGGAATTGAATATTTGAAAGAACCTGAACTTACTTTCCTCAATCATTTTAAAAGAAAAATGGAATCTTCCTTGTATGATTGTGTTCCTGAGGAACCAAGATGTTTTTAAAACCTTATTAAAACTTGGCTAAAGATTTTCCAGAATTTTAAACTATATCTTCATGTTCACCTAAAGAGAATTTTATCACTTGAATTTGAGAAGCTGTCTTCCTGATGAAATATGAATCTATTGTGTGAATACGTGTACATATGAGCACCTGAGTCGCAGGTATGATTCGCGAGCAGGCTAGCCGTATTTATTTATATGTATAACCGCGTCGCATGATCGATTCGCGAGCGGGGTGAATAGATGCATCTATGGTTTGAGCCGTTCGACTCTCGGCAGTGCACAATTTATTATTGTTGGTCCGCGCCGTTCGACCCTCGGCAGTTGTTTGCATATGATAAATGCTACATACTTTCTATGATTTATACTTGTTTATTAGTATAAAGAGTTATGAACTTGCCAGTCAAAAAGAATAAGAATTGATATGTAAGAATGTGAAGTAAGTCTATGCTTCTTACTCCTAATTATTATTTAAAATGACGAAAGTTTAAGGTGCTAAATATGATTCAAATTGATATTTCTTCTTCCCTGGTCATTATTGAATATGTCTATGATATCCATGCTTAGTGTCTCACTGAAATTATACTAGACTGACTTATAGCAAGTGTGAAGTCGACCACTCGTAACTACCTCTCTGAGGTTAGGCGGGATACTTACTGAGTACACATTGTTTTCGTACTCATACTACACTTGCTGTGCATTTTTGTTGCACAGGTACTATCATAGCAATAGGGCTGACTTGGAGACTTTGGCAAGCTGCATTACTCAGAGACGACCCGCAGCCGACAGAGTCACCCTCAATGTGCTGTATTTTTATTTCTGAATTACTTGTCCAATCTGTATTTCGGACAAGCTTTGTAGTAATTGTATAAACTCTTAGAATATGCTCATGCACTTGTGACACCGAGTTCTGGGATATATGTATTTGGG
The DNA here is from genome assembly GCA_005239495.1 of Nicotiana undulata. NCBI lineage: Eukaryota > Viridiplantae > Streptophyta > Magnoliopsida > Solanales > Solanaceae > Nicotiana > Nicotiana undulata. Next base: position 9,565 of record ML257811.1, on the reverse strand, counting down.
TTGTGTTTTTACATAAATGAACTGTTGCTTTTCCTACGAAATGGATTTCTATATAGATGTTATGTATAAAAATGAAAAGTAACGATTTTGAAAGTGCTAAAAAAGGAAATTTCACTTCTATTAATTAATGATTGGCTTGCCCGACAGTGGTGTACGGCGCCATCACGACCTCATGGATTTTGGGGCGTGACAGCTGCACTTCTGTACTTAATTGTACAGGTTCTGTGGCTGGTGCATCTAGTTATCAAACCGGATCTAGATAGTGACCGTAGCGGACTTGACTTCACGGTGAGCTGCTTCCTCTGGCGATACCCAGCAGCACCATAGAGTTTCATTTACTTTTGTTTCCCGTCTATTCATGCAGACAATGGGATTGTATATATTATTATCCTTTGTATATTCAGTTTGTATGGCCATGACACTCGTGACACTAGTTCCTGGCACACACGTAGTAGTTGTTTTTTGGGATTTTGGGTTGTATATCTACGTGCTTGTATTTTCCTCGCTCTTCTTTATAACTACTCTATCTACCACTGAGTTATTATCTTTCGATATCATGAAATTAACTTGTTAAATTCGGTAAATGGGTGAATAATTGAATCAAGTAAAGAGAAGCACTTAGTGAAATTTATGTTGTCTTGCCTAACCCCGTCGTTGGGCTCCATCACGACCTAGATTAGGATTCTGGGTTGTGACAATAAGTGAGTTATTCGTTGGGCCTGGTAGTGGTCTATATGTGTCGTTGGACCTGGGCATTAGATTCTGGAGCATTGTACTGTCCTGGTGAGCCTGTGGTTTGGGCATGCTGTTTCCCCCCGTGGAATAATGCTATTTAAGGCCTAGGGATACTCGTGGGTTACTTTGTATCGGGTATGTAATTACCTTAGACCTGTATTTGTTTCTTCCTGTATTTGGTCATCTTTAAGTATGTAGTATTTCATTCTGGGCCTGTAATGATTTGTAATAACAAACAATTGGGGTGTTAGTGAAATTGGGGAAACATGTATATTCTAATGCTTGCAAGAAAGAGTAGAAACATGCCTATAGGATCTAAGTGTTATATATTGCTCATCATGCTCTATTTCTATGTGTTTGTTAGATAACATGCCTATAGGACCTGAGTATTTCACTTGTTCACTTGCTCCACTCCTATACGTTATTAGTTCCCTATTGTATTACATCATCATTGATTATTTGCTCAAGTTTCTCTATTTCCATGTGTTAGATATCATGCCTATAGGATCACGTTAACTAATAGAGACTTGCTCCTATTAATATTCATCTAGATATTGTTGATACCCAGTTTTTCCTCAAATTATTTTCAAATTTGCATATATACCTTCAAAGTCACTCTCTACAGAAATTGATATTTTTCCATAATTTTTCGTATTTTTATCAAATTATTTTCCTATTTATTTAATACTTTATGTTCCATAATTATTCATAATTATACATAAATGATGTTATAAATAATTTCAAATCATTTTCTTACTCAATATATTATTTATATTCTATTTTAATCCCCTTAGGATTTTATTATTTCACAAATTAGCCAATATTGGCATTATTTAGTTAATTTCAGTAATTTTTGCAAATATAGCACAAATATGCATTTATACCATTTTTAAATAAATAACTAATCATTTTTATATATTTATACTAGTTAATTATCTTAATTTATTTATTTGGTTTTAATTTCATTTTTTGCACAATTACTAGCTATTTTAATTAATTAATTATCCTATTTAAGTTGGGTATTTAACATTTGGCCTATTCTTATTTTAAATTCTAGCCACTTCCAACCCAACCCCACCTGATCTTAACCAGCCCAATTGACAAGCCTAATCTTCAAACTCTACCCGGCCCAACCCCTCTAATTATCTGAGCCGTTGATCAAAATAGATCAACGGCCCAGAACCCTATTACCATAATTAATTCAATTAACCCCCCCAACCGACCCTCATTTTCCAAGACTCACTCTCTCTCTATCTCTCTCTATCTCTCCCTGTGACTCTCTAGCTCTCTCTAGAAGTCTCCTTGACTTCCCCTCTCTCCGATGAGGTTTGTCCATCTTCTCCGGTTGGTTTCTCACCGGAAACCTTGGTTCTTCATCATCTCTTGGTCATTTACCTACCTCTCACCGGTCCAGTGATACCTTGGGGTCGTCAGGCGAGCTCGGAGCGGTTCTCTTGTCCCCCATGGTCCCATGCCACTTTCTGGCCTCCCCGGCGTCTGAGTAAGACCTACATCCTGTTCCGCCTTAAGCCGGTGCCATCTCTGAGGTTCTTCCTCTTCTCTGGGTTCCACGAAATCCTAACCCTATGTCTTTCAATTTATTTTAGATCTACTCTAGATCTACGGTATTACGAAGCTTTTCTACATTATTTCTCTGAAAAACCCTCATCTTTAAACGATCTTTCAATTTCAAACTAGGGTTTCTTAACCCTTTTTCAAAAAACGGTTTTACTTCTATTTTTTAGTGATTCTTACTATATTTTGAACGATTCTCTTATGTTTTCTTGCTATCTGAGTTATTAGGTTGAAAATCCTAATTCTTTCTAGCCCGTTTTGATTATGTGTGTTTGTTTCTTGTGAAGCCATTCATGTATTCTCTGTGGTTCTCGTTGTTAGGGGTTTTAATCCTCTACTGTTCTATGACTCCCTGTTTAGGGCTTCTCTGATTAAAGTACTATTTGATGATTATTTACCTAAATACTCCATTGATTCTATGCAAAGTTGTGACATTCTCTTTGAATCTATGCTTTTGTACGTATCTCCTATAATTATGTATTGATTTTTTTTTGAATTGCTTCCTTATTTGTGAGATGTTTTCCTTAATCAGCATTGATCCCTGGTGATCTTCAGTCTCATCCGTGATTCTTTGACTGATTTTTAAAACTAAACTGATTTTTTACCTTATTTATGTGCCGCCTATACTTTCTTTGTTTAAAACATTCTGTATTTGGCCTATATTGAGTGCTACATGATTTTACTACCCTTATTATAGTAAAATCAGTTCATAAGTTGATTCCTTTTCCTTATTTAACTCTGATTGAACTTGACTCCCTAATTAAAGGGAGTCCATGTCTTTAATTGATACTAATTGAGTATTTTCTCCATAATTGTGTTAAAACTAGTACTCTTTACCTTATTTGCTTTACTCGTTTTCAGCATTATAAATACTCTATTCTTTCTAGCATAACATACACTAAGAACACTAAGATCACTAAGATACACACATAGCACACTCATATTGTTCTGAATTCTCTCTTGCTTTCATACACATTCTCTCATGCTAGTCACTGACTACTCATTCGGCTAAAAGCCCAGACTGAATAATTACTGTTGCTCTCTTGCATCTGCATACCATTGCACTATTGCTCTACTTCTCTGCACATTGCTGTTCTATTCTCACTCTTGACTGGTATGTTTCTAATTTAAGGTTACAGTACCCAGAGCAACATGTTTAAGTTTTGTGAAGACCCGTAAAATTTCTTGCTTAAAATAATGCCCGAATGAGTCCCCGAGTTGCTTTTACTGTGGAAATTCCTAAAACGGACTTAATTTGAACAAAAAGTACCCCGGGAGCTAAGGAATTAAATTTTCCAGAAATTGGGTGTTATGCGACGCACTATGCGATCGCATAATGTGTATACGGACCGCATAGTGGTCACATACACAGGCATATCACTGCCCAACTGAAGGACAACTATGCGGTCCAATCTGCGACCACATTTCGGTCCTGCGGATCGCATAGCTGTCGCATTATTGCCTTTGAGTTTTGGGGAGGGGTGTTATGCGACGCACTATGCGATCGCATAACGAGTATGCGGACCGCATAGTGGTCGCATAATTGGGCAGATTGTTTTCAAATTTTGGCCCACCTGAGGGCCATTCTGCGGTCAACTCTGCGGACCGCATGTCAGGAATGCGATCGCATTCCTGACCGCATATTTGACCCAAGATTTTAATTTTCTAAACTTTTATACCCGACCCCAGCTTCATTTAACCCCTACCCCCTTTCCTTTAAACTGGATTCTAAACAAAATAGAGAGAAGTGAGAGTGGGTTCTAGAGACAGAAGTCCTCATCTTCCCCAAATTTGGTCCTCCATCTCTACTCAGGCCTGGAAGTTTATCAAGTAGTCGTCATCTTCTTCATCATAAGAGGTATGTCGTCAAGCTATTTCCCCAAATTCACAGAATTTAGCTAAGAATGAAACACACATAGGTTGGTTCTTGAGAATGAAAGTTGAGACCTTGCATGCATGTGAATAATCTTCCATAACCTAGTAAAGGGAAGCAAGTAGAGTAATCTTTCGCTAAAAAGGGGTTTAGTTAAGCTGAGGGATCACATAGTGTTTGATAAAATGCTCAAATGAATTCGAGACTCCTAATTCTAAGGTAAATATGTCACATTGTGAAGTAGATTGACGGTGCTAGACGGTTCGGTGAATTGCGATAGAGATTAAAAAGGGGAAACTCGACTCCAACTATGTATTGCTAACTTTAATCTTTGTAAAATCGCTTTGGGGTGTCCGAGCATACGGTACGTGTATTGGTGTGAATGTGTGCAACTGGTTGTTCGAATTGTGTTGAAGCGTGAAGTGTATGCGTTTTCTATCTTTAGTTGATCACCACACTACTATGCTATGTGAAATGATGCTAGTAGGATAATGAGTCCAAGAGTATGAATGTATATGCTAAAGGCTGTGTAACAAGTAATGAAAAGGAGTTTTGGTGTGATGTAATTGAATAAAAAGGCTGTGGAAATATTGTATATGATTCACTGTTTGGTAAGGTTTGTGTTGGCACGATTTTCTTTTTATACGTATTGTGGGTTGTAAAGAAGCTGTATTCCTATTGCTGAAATTTTCTGTGATTGAATTGTGAATTGTCATTGTTGATATGAGATATGATTGTTTGGTGGGATCAGATTACACGCCGCCACAGGAGGGATAAGGGTGATATGTGAGAAGTGATAAGGGTGTGATGTGATTGACCGGTGGGATCAGGTTGCACGCCGCAACATAAACATAATAAATGATTGTGATTGACGGGTAGGATCGGGTTGCGCGCCGCAATAGAAGAAATAAGGGTGAAATGTTGAGAAGGGACAAAGGTGGAATTGCGATTGTAATTGTGATTAAGTGAAAATCGTGGAACTTCCATTGTGTTTATTTCTATATCTTGTGCAGTGCTTGTGTGACTCTCTGTCCGTCTCTTGCATGTGCATTGTTGAGTTTACTTAGAGTAAAGTTTGTTCATACATACCAGTACAATTCAAATGTATTGACGTCCCTTTTGCTGGGGGTGCTACATTATTGTGATGATTGTAGGTGGTTCTATAGTAGGTACTCCAGCCCACCGACAGTAGTGCCTCCTCTACGTCCTATTAGCTGTTTTGGCGAGCCCCTCTCCTCTCGGGGCCATGTGTGGTTCATGCCACCTCTTCTTCCGGATTTTTATTTTGGTATTTGTGTAAGGTATAGTCGGAGCCTTGTTACCGGCAAGTATTATATAACTCTTTCGTACTCTTAGAGGCTCCGTAGACAGGAAATGTGGGTTATGTACATATGTATTTTGGGCAGTATAAGTTGTAGACCATATAAAGTAAACCTGTATGCTATGTATATTTTGTAAGTATTGTACCACATGTGGGTAATGACAGAAATCTATAATTAAATTCCATGTTGTAAAAATGTGTCTAAATTATAATTGAATAATGTACATTGGAATCTCGGGATAATATATGGGATGGAAAAAGGAATCCAGGTCCGCTTGACTGGGGCTACCCGGTCGAGTGCCGATTGTGTCCCTCGGTTTTGGGGCATGACAAACTTGGTATCAGAGCCTAAGGTTTTAAAAGAGTCCTAGGATGTCTCGGAGCCGTGTCTAGTAGAGCCCTTCTTATCAGTGTGTTGTCGACCACATCTATAATTAGGGGGCTACATGGACATTTAGGAAAATACTCTTCTCATTGTTATTCTATATCGTGCGGTGAGGTGGAAAGTGAAAATGTCCTTGTCTAATTCGTGCTTTGTTCCTAAATTTTCAGTAATGGAACCAAAGAAGAGAGCTCGACTCGGCCTTCAGGCCAATGCCACCCCATGTGTGGTTGTGAATCATGTACCTGGTAGTGCGGGTGAGAGTGACTCCCCGGCCTTGAATCTGCCGGACCCTTCTATTCCGGATCAAAGCATTCCTGTTCCTGCGGCGGCGGAGGGTGCTGCGATCCCTTCCACTGATATTCCTGATCCCTCTACGGTTCCAGCTTCCGGTCGCGGTACGTCTGAGGGGGACCTCAGAGGATCTATTCATATGTTAACTCAGATGGTGGCCGCTCAGGCCCAAAGATCTCATGCTACCCCTGCGTCCTCTAGCAGACAGGGAGATTCCACCGGCTCCAGAGTCAACCAGTTTCTGCGGTTAGCCCCTCCAGAGTTCTCAGGTACGGATCCAGAGGCCGATCCACAGAATTTTCTTGATGGGATGTACAAGACCCTTCAAGTGTTGAAGGCTACATAGATGGAGAGGGTCGAGTTAGCTTCGTACAGGCTGAGGGGAGCCGCATACTCCTGGTTTGAGATATGGGAGGGTTCCCGTGGGGAGGGAAGTCCTCCGGCTAGATGGGGCGAGTTTGTGGATGCGTTCATGGACCACTTCTTGCCTGCCGAGACTGTGACAGCCCGTGCCACTGAGTTTGAGGTCCTCTAGCAGCGCAGTATGAGTGTTTGGGAGTACCACATGGAGTTCGTAAGATTGTCCAAGTATGATCCTCAGTTAGTGTCGACCATGGATGCTCGAGTTCGACGATTTGTTCAGGGTCTCAGTCCTTTGGTTGTGAATGAGGCTGCTACAGTGGCTTTACACTTTTTTTTAGCGGCTTTACACTAGGATATGAATTATGGAAAGATCGTGGGGTTCGCCCAGGCCACGGAGGCTAGAAAGTTGAAGATACAGGCAGAAAGGGAGAATAACAGTAGAGCCTGGTCAGTGGGTCACTAAGGGAACGCAGTTGCAAGGGGGAGATCAGTTCAGGGGAGGGGGCCATCAGGGCCATCCCAGTCTTATGCACAGTCCTCAGCCAGTGCACCGCCATTCGTGCACTGTTATCAGCCGAATATTCATTGGAGACTAGGATCCGACAGCAGGAGACCCCATCAGTCAGGTCATCCCGGAGAAAGGTTCCAGCAGCAGCGGAGGGCTCCGTGCCCTAAGTGTGGAGGGTTCCATACTGAGGCCTGTTATTTGGATCGCCCGATATGCTACAGGTGTGGTGTGAGGGGTAATCTTCAGCGGGATTGTCGTGCGCCCAGCCAGGGCATGGGTAGGGGATTTGCCCGATCATCCGGTTCTTCAGTCGCCACATCTTCAGTGCGTCCTCCAGCTCCAGCAGGACGTGGTGCAATTAGGGGTGGGGCTCGTGGTAGAGGTGGACCCAGCCAATTCTATGCTTTGAGTGGTCGCCAGAGCGCAGAGGCTTCTCCATATGTTGTTACATGTATTCTGAATGTTGAAGCCCTTGATTGTTATGCTCTTATTGACTCGGGGTCCTCCTTGTCTTATGTTACCCCATTTATTGCCTCAATTTTTGGGATAGAACCCGAACAACTTCATGAGCCGTTCTCTGTATCGACTCCGGTCGGTGATTCTATTATGGCAGCGCGAGTCTATAAGAATTGTGTTGTCACAGTATATGGTCGCGTTACCACGGACAATCTTATTGAGCTTGGGATGGTAGATTTTGATATTATTATGGGAATGGACTGGCTTTATTCATGCTTTGCTAAACTCGACTGTCGAACCAGAATCATGAGGCTAGAGTTTCCTAATGAGCCGGTTATTGAGTGGAAGAGGAATGGTATGATACCGAAAGGTAGGTTTATCTCCTGCCTTAAGGCCTCGAAGATGACTAAGAAGGGGTGTATCTATCATTTGGTCCGGGTAGCGAACACCGCTTCAGAAGTGTCGGTCCCCGAGTCCGTGCCAGTCGTGAATCAGTTTCTTGAAGTGTTTCCGGACGAGCTTCTAGGGATTCAGCCAGATAGGCAGATTGATTTCGGGATTGATGTACTACCAGATACGCAACCAATATCTATTCCACCATACAAAATGGCGCCATCAGAGTTAAGGGAGTTAAAGGAGCAGCTGAAGGATTTATTAGAAAAGGGGTTCATTCGGCCGAGTGTGTCGCCGTGGGGTGCTCCGGTTCTTTTTGTTAGAAAGAAGGATGGGTCGCTTCAGATGTGTATTGATTATCGGCAGCTCAACAATGTCATTATCAAAAACAAGTATCCATTGCCTCGAATAGATGATTTGTTTGATCAATTACAAGGTGCAAGATTCTTCTCCAAAATTGATTTACGGTCTGGGTATCATCAGTTGAAGATCAGAGAGCAGGATATTCCTAAGACCGCCTTCAGGACTCGTTATGGTCATTTTGAATTTTTGGTAATGTCCTTTGGGCTGACCAATGCTCCAGCAGCTTTCATGGATCTTATGAATCGGGTTTTCAAGCCATTTCTAGACTCCTTCGTGATTGTTTTTATTGATGACATCCTTGTCTACTCACGGAGTCGGGAAGATCATGCTAATCACCTCAGAGCAGTCCTGCAGACTCTTCATCATCACCAGTTGTATGCTAAATTTTCGAAATGTGAGTTTTGGCTAGAATCAGTCGCGTTTTTGGGTCAAGTTATTTCCAGAGAAGGGATTCAGGTTGATCCCCAGAAGATCGCGGCAGTGAAAGATTGGCTTAGACCAACGACCCTGACAGAGATTCGCAGTTTCTTGGGTCTAGCTGGGTATTATCGGAGGTTTGTGGAGGGATTCTCTACCCTCGCCTCCCCATTGACTAAATTGATGCAGAAAGCGGTAAAGTTCCAGTGGTCCGACGCTTGTGAGAAACGTTTTCAGGAAGTGAAGTCGAGATTGACGTCGGCACCGGTATTGACCTTGCCAGAAGGTATAGATGGATTTGTGGTTTATTGCGATGCTTCAAGGGTTGGTGTGGGGTGTGTGCTATGCAACATGGGAAGGTTATAGCGTATGCTTCAAGGCAACTCAAGAATCACGAGAAGAATTATCCGACGCATGATTTGGAGCTCGCAGCAGTGGTGTTTGCATTAACAATTTGGCGGCATTATCTTTATGGGGTCCACGTGGACGTGTTCTCTGACCACAAGCGTCTTCAGTATTTATTCAAGCAGAAGGGACTGAATCTAAGGCAGCGGAGGTGGTTAGAATTGCTCAAAGCNGGCTAGGGAGGTTTATCAATTGGCCAGTTTGGGGGTTTGTCTTTCGACCTCAGGCGAAGGGGAGGTTATGGCGCATAATGGGGCAGAATCGTCACTGGTAGCGGAAGTCAAAGCAAATCAGTTTAGTGATCCAGCATTGGCACAGTTGAAGGAGGCAGTTCTGAATAACAAGATTTCAGCATTTTCACTCGGCAACAATGATGGATTGTTGCAATGTCAAGGTATGCTATGTGTTCCATATGTGGATAATCTTCGAGAGAGGGTAATGGCGGAGGCTCATAGCTCCAGGTATTCTATGCACCCAGGT
>MDKH01192213.1:0-28888 GCA_005239495.1 Nicotiana undulata | reverse complement strand
TGCGTTGATCCGAGCATTTGATTATACCGTTCCTTGCTAGCCTTTACTTATATTTCCTGTCGACTATCACATGTTTTACTTACTTGTCCTCTTTATCTGTTACTTTGCAAATCTCAGTAGGGCCTCTACCTGACCTCGTCAGTACTTGACTGGGGTTAGGCTTGGCACTTACTGGGTACCGAATGTGGAGTACTCACGCCCTTCTGCGCATGTTTTCCCCATGTGCAGATCCAGGTCCTAGTACGCGGTATCTCAGCTAGCCAGCAGCAGCAGTATCAGGAGACTCGAGGTATAATCTGCAGCGTCCGCAGATCTCCGAGTCCCCTTCCTATCTTGAAGTTGTAGTACTTGTAGATGAAACTATACGGTCTTTTCTATCCAGTTGTAAATATTGAGCAGTAGAGTAGTTTGTGATGTATGGTGATATTCCGGGTTCTAGGTAAAGTAACTGTTAATGCCGAGCGGCGTCGACTTTATTATGATTTATTTCACTTACTATTATTTTACCTGTTTTATCTAAATTTTGCTAAGTAATAGGCTTACCTAGTCGTCTAGATTAGGTGCCGTCACGAGACCCAGTCGGAGGTAGAATTGGGTCGTGACACAGTCGAAACTCGATTCCGAGGTCGTTTACTCAAAATGTTGACCGAAGTCAAACTTGGCCAAAAAGGCCAACCTTAAGGAACCAAGTGTTCCTATACCACTCTAAACACTTCCGAATCCCGAATCACCCGCCCCCGCAAGTCATAAACCACTATGATCCGCTACGGAAAGTCTTATTCAGGGGAACGGGGTCCGAATATGCAAAACGACCGTTCGGGTCATTACATAAACTACTACACAATAAGTTAAATTATATATTTATATATTTTATTTATTTTTAAAATTATTATATATATATATATATATATTCTTTAGTTTTATGTATAATAATATTTTTAGTTACATGATTTTATCTATATAGCATGACCATATTAGTTATTATTTAAAAAAATTCTCATCTCAAAAATAAATTAGTCTTATTATTTTAAATATATCTACATTGAAGTTATTTGCTTATATATTTTCTATTTTTTATAATAGCTTGCTTAAAAATATATAGATATTTAATTATTTTTAATTCAAATTAAAAAGAGTAACTGATTATTAACTAACCTAATTAATATTGTCCTAAAATTTGATACTTGTCAAATTTTTATTGTGACAATGGACATCATCACATTAATTTGCTTCTCTTATTCTACATAGATAGACTAGTAAACTTTCCCGCACTTTGCGCGGGGTTTAAGAAATATCAATAAAATTATAAAAAGAAGTTATCAAGTTAATAACAAATGTAGATATTATCCCTCCTTTTTCAGAAAGAAAATCGCCAATAAATAAAATACATTTATTTTTTTTAGTTTATTTGTAGCAAATAATCTATGTGACGTATAGTTAATTGTATATTATCAACGAATATTATTTAAGTTTTATCTAATTAAAAAAGTTCAAGACCAAGAAAATAAAACCTAAAATTAAAATTAAAATTGCATAGATTCTTAAAGCTACCAATTACACAAATAAAAGTTGTATATTGAGAAGCTGAAAAGTTTTATGAGAAAAAATATATACTTTTTGACAAAAGATCATTAGTAAGACCTTTTCCTCTTACTTTGTATGTTAAAACTTTTACTCCGTTAATTTATTATATTATTCTGATAGTTAAAGCATGATTTTATGTGATACATTTAAATGAGTAACTGCAATATTAAATTAGAGAATGTCACAATTTAAAGAATAAAATTCGCCGAGCATTCCCATGAACGATTAATTTATTTAATAAATATCTTTCAATAACACACTTAATAAGATAAGAATCAAAACTAATATAATTGTGCGTAAATCCCAACATTAGAATAATAATGTAACGACCCGGTCGGTCGTTACGTAGAACATGCATTTATTTTCACTATTTCTGCCTTGTTGTAGCTTGGTTAGACTGTTCATGATGAGTTAGATTTGGTTAGCTCGGGTTTGGAGTGGTTATAGAAGGATTTGAGACACTTAGTCTCTAAAAATAGCCTTAGAGTTGGAAAAGTCAACCGGAAGTTGACTTATTGGGAAACGACCTCGAAATGCGGATTTTATGGCTCGGATATCTTCGTTAGGTGATTGGGACTTAGGAGTGTATTCGGAATATTTTTGTGATGTCCGGTGTAGAATTAGGCTTGAATTGGCGAAGGTTAGTTTTTGGCGATTTCCGGTCGGCAGTGGAAAATAGGCTATCGGGGTCAGAACTGAATTCCTACAGTTGGAACAGGTTCGTAATGTCATTTTGGATGTGTCTGCAAAATTTCAGGTCAATCGAAGTTGTTTTGGGTAGTTTCGGCATCGTTGGTGGAATTTAGAAAATTCAAAGTTCATAGGCTTGAATTCGATGTGTTTTTGGGGTTTTGATGTTGTGGTTGATGTTTCGAAGGCTCGACTAAGTTTTAATAATCATATTTGATGTGTTGGTACATTTGGTTGGGGTCCCGAGGGGCTCGGGATGGTTTTGGGTGATTAACAGGGAGTTGGAATGGTTTTTCTATTGTTGATGTTGTTGTTACTGGTGTTTTCGCACCTGCGGCGCGGACATGGCTCCGCAGGTGCGGAAGTTTGGCTGAGTGAGAAGAGTATGCAGGTGCGAGGAAATTGCCGCACCTGCGAGGCCGCAGGTGGGGGAGGTCGATCGCAGGTGCGGAAGTTGAGGTCCTTGGGATTTTTCGCAGGTGCGGTTCCGCAGGTACGGGTAAGTGGTCGCAGGTGCGGAACCACTGGGCATAAGGTATAAAAGCGTGCCTTCGCAAATTTTAGCCATCTTTCTCGATGTTTCATCCGGGTTTGAAGCTTTTAAAGGGATTTTGAAGAGGGGATTCGATAGTTCTTCATTAAGGTAAGGTTCTTGGAATCTAAACTCGTTTATATGTGATTAAAGGTTGGAGTTATGGTGGAAAATTGGGAAACATTAGTGCAAATTGGGTAATGAGGGCTTGGGATTAAGAGGCTTTAAAATGGGGATTTGAGGGGTCATTTGGACTCCGATTTCAGTGTTCTTGGTATGTAGAGACTCGTGGGAGGACGAGGATTCTTGTGGTGTAAATTTTATCGAGTTTCGAGATGTGGGCCCGGGGGTCGAGTTTGACCAATTTCGGGATTTTTGAGTATTCTTGATTAAATTTGATTGGGATTCATTCTTTAGCATATTATAATGATATACGTCTGATTGTTGGTAGATTTGGAGCACTCGGAGGCCGAAATTCGAGGTAAGGGCACTGCGGAGTAGTGTTTTAGTCGGGTTTGAGGGAAGTAACGTTTTCAACCTTGGAACTGAGGGTTCGAAACCCCAAATTATTTGATAATTGATGTTAATTAAGGTGACGCACTTGCCAAGTGGCGGGCATGCGGGCGTTCACCGAATGTTTGTGGCCTGGCTCATCCCATGGCACTGTCTAAGGGTTGTTTCATACTGATATTGGTACTGTGAAGGTAGAGACTTCCTTGAATATAATAGAAATCATGATAAGTGTAAATGCTAAGGCTTCACGCCAATGTGTTTAGACAGGAATGGTCAATTGTTGTTGTCTCTATTTGTGGTTATTCACTGTTATGCACTCAGTCCTATTGTAGCCTATATTCTCATGCCTTAGTTTCAGAAATTGTTAGTTATTTTCATATTATCATTGTTTGGGCTGAATTATAGATATATATCTGAGAGCATGGTGAGTGAGATTGGAAAGTATTGACTGAGTGAGGCCTAGAGCCGAACTTTGAGACAGTTATGAGATCAGGCTACACACCGTAGCGATCCTTGGATCATGCCTTCGTTGGCTTGATATAGCGCTTGGGCTTATAGGATCCCCTTCGGAGTCTTTACACCCCTAGTGAGCGCACAGATATTGAGGGATGGATCTTCCCTAGACATGGATCTTGTCCGAGTGATATGTTCCGGAGATGGATCTTCTCCGTGGTGTCTTGTTCCGGAGATGGATCTTCTCTGTGGGGCTGAATTGGCCTTTTTCTTCAATACTGAGTGACTATGTCACTGTGTTTATCCATATTCAGGGATGGATTTTCCCTGGGCCTGATGGCCAATTCGAGTACTGAGTGGACTTCCTTATGAGAGTTTGGATACTGTATACATAGCATTTCTGATTTTACACGAACGTATGCAAGCTTACAGACATAACTCGGTGCATTTCGCTTACTTTTTACTATATTACTGTCATGTTCAAACTATATGTTGTTGTTTAAATTATCGGAGGTTTAGTCTGTCACTACCTCTCAGCCCATAGGTTGTTTTCGTTACTTACTGAGTTGGTGTACTCACGTTATACCCTGCACCTTGTGTGCAGATCCAGGTACATCGAGACTCAGTTCTGGTCCGTGATTTGCAGCAGTTCATCAGAGTTGACGAGGTAGCAGCTGGCGATCGTGATCTCGTCATCTCTTCTTTTCTACCTGTTGCATTTACTTTTAAACTATGCTGGATACTTTCCCTTCTTTTAGTCATATTTATGTATTAGTAGCTCATGATTGTGTGACACCGGATCCGGGAGTTGTAGATTTTGGGTTTTGGGTTTTATAAGTTTCTTTTAAATACAGATCTTTATTATATTTAACTTCAGGCAGTTGAGAAATGGTAATTTCCCTAATAAACGGTTCAGGATTAGTTACAATAGGTGGTTGGCCTGGTTTCGCGACATGCGTCATCACGACTCTGAAATTGGGCCGTGACAAATAAGTATTGTTTGCAAGTTGATTATGAATTTCACTAAGTTTTCAATCATCGATAGTATAACCCGAAAATAAAAAAAAGTACTTTATTTTATAAAGTTAATAACTCGTTGTAAACTACTGAAAGTCTTCCCCATTCACAGTGTTAAATTTAATAACCTATTATTACATGTGATTTCTTAATTAATTAGATTACATTGTGTGTTAACTTAAAGTTATCTACAAGTTGTCAATGTCATAGATTAATGCCTAATCCAAAAAAGTTCATTGAAGAAAAGAAATATAAGCAAAAGAATTAAGAACATATAGAAAAATATATTTATAAAAATAATAAATCTATATATAACAGGAAAAGAAAAACACAGTAGAATCTCACTTAGACATCGGATAAAATCACGACTCAAAGTTATTGCAATTGTAGAGTATTAATATATACAACAAAAAACATATATCAAAATCTCTATGTATTATTTGAAAAAAAATCACTACTTCAACTTATACAACATAAACCTAATGATGACAAAATAAAAGACCATTAATGAGAATTGTGAAATACGCTTTACTTTTATCTTCACATCATTATTTGACACTTCCTCTTAAACATTCTTCTTAAGATTCACACATGTATGGAATATCCTCGTGCATTTACCTTGAATAAAAAATAAAGAATAGAAAGTATACCACATCTTAGTATAATTTTTATTTTTCACTACAACCTTTATTATAGAAATAGCTCAAACCATTAGAAGCAGAAAATAAAGTTAGTATCAATCATATTTCTTCAAAACATAGAAGTCCTTTTATAGGTACATAAGGAGAAACATATAATAAATAGTCATAAACTTACACATTAAATATTTAGAGGTTATGAATATGAAAGGTGTGAGAATTATTGAGATTATTGAACATATAGGTTATGAAGATAAAGAGGTGTGAGTTATGAAGATAGAATTTTTAATATAAAATAAATAAATAAATAAAAAGATGAAAACCCCAAAAAAGGAGAAAAAAGATAAATGTGTTTCTTGGCTTAAGAGAGGTGCCATCTAACTTTTCTATTTTCCACTTTTATATTATATATAGATTTATAATAGTTTGCTTAAAAATATATAGACATTCAATTGTTTTTAATTTAAATTAAAACGAGTAACTGATTATTAACTAACCTAACTAATATTGTCTTAAAATTCTATACTTGTTAAATTTTTATTGTGACATTTGGCATCGTCACATTGATTTGCTTCTCCTATTCTATACAGATAGATTCTAACTATAAATCTTTTACTTTAATATTTTCTGTCACGGCCCAGAATCCTAACACAGGTCGTGATGGCGTCCAACAACGGGGTTAGGCAAGCCAACGTAAATTTCACTAAGTGTTCCTTTTTACTTGATTCAATTATTCACCCATTTACCGAATTTAACAAGTTAAATCATGATATCGAAAGATAATAACTCAGTGGTAGATAAAATAGCTATAACGAAACGTGAGCCAAAGACGAGCATATATATATATACAGCCCAAAGTCCCAAAATAACCACTACGTGTGTGCCAGGAACTAGTGTCACGGACATACTAACAGGATAACCAAAAGATAGAATATACAATCCCACTGTCTGAATAAATAGACGGAAAACAAAAGTAAATAAAACTCCATGGTGTTGCTGGGGATCGTCAGAAGAAGTAGCTCACCGTGAAGTCAGGTCCCCTATAGTCAATATCAAGCTCCGGTCTGATAACCAGATGCACCAGCCTCAGAACCTGTACAGTTAAGTACAGAAGTGCAGCATGAGTACAAATTAAATAAATATGTACCCAGTGAGTATCCCGTCTAATCTCGAAGAAGTAGTGACGAGAGGTCGACTCGACACTCACTAAGGTCCAACAGTATAATATGCGACAGAATATAACGAAAAGCAGTAGGCATGTAAGACAGTAAGCAGCGGTCACGTATAAAGCAAAGGAATCCAAGTAAATACTGGAAAAAATAACAATGGCCACTTTCTTTCCCCCAAATATCTAACACAAGTCAATATCCATGAAACAGTGCCAAATAGTCATGCGCACACAGGAATAAGACAACCGGCTGGAGTCACAAAGAAAATATCTATGCACTGCCGAGGATCGAACGGCCCGTCCCATAAGTGCATTCTTACCATAGTCATGTCTGCGCACTGCCGAGGGTCGAATGGCCCAAACCATAAGTGCGTCTTTCAAATTTATCATATCTTTGCATCTTTCAATCCGCAGTGGCGTACGGTCCGCTCCCATGAGAGTGGGGGAAATCACACACCGCTCGCGGAATGTAAATTGCGAAGCAGTCACATTCACACACAATAACTTTTAAAACTTACTTTCCATAACCAATTCCTTTCAAATCAACAAGTTCCATAAAATCTCAGAGAAACAATACTATACATAACATGGCCTCATAGTATATAAGGCATTACAAGGAAGCATATAAGGCATTACAAGGAAGCGTATAAGGCATGCTGTGGGCCTAACTACCCGGACATAACAATGATAGCCGCTACGTACGGACTCTCGTCACTTGGTGCGTACGTAGCCCCCAACAAAATTACACATAGCATTTAAATCACCTAGGGGGACAATTCCCTCTTACAAGGTTAGAAAGGAGACTCACCTCGTGTCGAATCTACCTCTCGGACCGCGAATGCGCCCGAAACTCCGAACTCTACACCCGAGGACTCGCAACTAGCCAAAAGGTGTACAATGATATCAATTCAAGCTCAAGGAAGGGAAATTACCCTATTTACTCAATAATTTAACATTCTTGAAAAATTCCCAAATTCAACCCCAGGCCCGCATGTTCGAATCCCGAAAATTCTCGGAGGAATCACTCACCCATAGCCTAAGGATCGATAATATACGACTTTTACTTGAATTCATAGCAATAATTGAGAAATTCACCAATTTCCTCAAGAACCCTAAATTTCTACCCAAATCTTGATTTTCAATGGTCTAGTAGTTAATCCCCTTAATAATTCATGTATTAAACTAGTAATAGGAAGGAATTAACTTACCTCTACAGCAGCTAGGTCGTGGTGTGCTCTTCCCAAGCTCAAAAATCTCTGATGGAGGTATGAAATGAAAAGAGATGAAGAAATCCCGTATTTTAAAGAATATAAATTGCCTGGCCTACAGGGGTTCCGCACCTGCGGCTCAAGGACCGCACCTACGGTCTCGCGCCTGCAAGCTTCGGCTCACACCTGCGGAGTTGGATGGGAAGGATTGGGCCCGCACCTGCGGAGCTGGAGACCGCACCTGCGGCTACGCTCCTGCGGAATTGGATCCGCACCTGCCAGATTCCCGCACCTGCGAGGCTGGGAACGTAGGAGCGGTCCCGCACCTGCGACTGGGCAACCTCACCTGCGGTCACACCAGAAACAGGTGCACCAACAACTATTTTAGCTGGTTTTTGACCTCGTGTGGTGTCCTGGAGGCACCTGGGCCCACCCGATCCCCCGTCCTAATACACCTACAAGTCCTAAATTATAATACGGACTCGCTCGAGCCTTCGGAACGCCCAAAACAACGCTAAATCTCAAAATCACACCCCAAAACCCCTAAAACCATAACTTTAAGAACTTCAAGTTCTTGATTTCTATATTGATGCACCGTACCGGCCTATACAACTCGGAATGACATCAAATTTTGTAGACAAGTCATAAATGACATAACGGAACTATTCCCGGTCTCGGAATCACATTCGTTCCTCGATAACATAAATTCCCGTTTCAAACCAAATTTTAAACTTAAGGAAATTTCTTATTTCTATATTGGGCGCCGAAACACTCCTGGGTTATCGAAAACCCATTCCGAACATACGTCCAAGTCCAAAATCATCATACGAAGCTACTGACACTTTCGGAACTCGATTCTGAGGTCGTTTGCTCAAAAGGCCAACCTTAAGGAACCAAGTGTTCCTATACTGCTCAAAACACTTCCAAATCCTGAACCACCATTCCCCGCAAGTCACAAATCTCAATAAGCCGCTATGGGAAGTCTTATTTAGGGGAACGAGGTCCGATAACGTAAAATGACAGATCGGGTCGTTACATTCTCCCCCTCTTAAACAAACGTTCGTCCTCGAACGGGACTAGAATCGTACCTGAAGTGCTGAATAGATGTGGATATCTGCTCTTCATGCCCTCCTCGGACTCCCAAGTTGCCTCATCGATTGGTTGGCCCCTCCACTGGACTTTCACGGCAGAAACTCTCCTGGACCTCAACTGGCGGTCTTGTCTATCAATAATAGCAACTGGCTCCTCCTCGAAGCCCAACTTCTCATCTAACTGAATACTGCTGAAATCAACCACGTGAGAGAAATCGCCATGATATCTCCGGAGCATGGATACATGAAAAGCCGGATGAACTCCGGATAAACTGGGAGGTAAAGCTAGCTCATAAGCAACCTCCCCGACTCGCCTCAATAGCTCGAAAGGACCTATAAACCTTGGCTCAGCTTGCCCTTCTTCCCGAATCTCATAATGCCCTTCATCGGCGAAACATTTAGCAGAACTTTCTCTCCCTCCATAAATGCTATGTCACACGCCCTCTGATCCGCGTAACTCTTCTGTCTGGACTGTGCTGTGCGAAGTCTCTCCTGAATCAACTTCACCTTCTCCAAAGCATCTCTCACCAGATCAATGCCATATGATCTAGCCTCACCAGGCTCAAACCACCCGATAGGAGAACGACACCGACGGCCATACAAAGCCTCGAATGGGGCCGTCTCGATGCTGGACTGATAACTATTATTGTACGCAAACTCAGCCAAAGTCAAGAACTGGTCCCACTGGCCCCCAAAATCAAGCACACATGCCCTGAGCATATCCTCCAATATCTGAACCGTACGCTCTGACTGGCCATCAGTCTGAGGGTGAAATGCTGAGCTGTGATCTATCTAAGTGCCCATCTCACTGTGAAATGCTCCCCAAAAGTGCGAGGTGAATTGAGGACCTCGATCTGATATAATGGACACTGGCACACTGTGTAACCGGACTATCTCCCAAATGTAGATCTGGGCTAGCCTCTCAAAAGTATAAGTAGTAGCTACAGGAATGAAATGCGCCGATTTGGTCAATCTATCCACAATGACCCAAACCGCGTCAACCTTCCGCAAAGTCCGAGGCAACCCAACCACGAAGTCCATAGTGATGCGCTCCTATTTCCACTCAGGAACGGGCATCTGCTGAAGTAGGCCTCCTGGCCTCTGGTGCTCATATTTGACCTGCTGGCAATTAAGACATCTAGCCACATACTCCACAATGTCTTTCTTCATCCGCCTCCACCAGTAATGCTTCTTCAAATCACGATACATCTTCGTCGCACCCGGATGAACAGAATACCGAGAACTGTGGGCCTCCTCTAGAATCCTCTTCCTCACGCCATCAATATTAGGAACACATAAACGGCCCTGGAGTCTCAAAACACCATCCTCGCCCAAAGTAACCTCCTTGGCCTTCCCCTAGACCACTGTCTCCCGAAGCTCTGCTAAGCATGGATCATCAAACTGTCAAGCCTTAATCTCTCCCAATAACGAAGACTGAGCAACCACATGGGCTAGAACTCAACGAGGCTCCGAAAGATCTAATCTCACTAGGCGATTAGCCAAAGACTGAATGTCTAAGGCTAGAGGTCTCTCATCTGCTGCAATGTAGGCCAAGCTACCCATACTCTCTGCCCTCCTGCTCAAGGCATCCGCTACCACATTTGCCTTGCCCGGATGATAAAGAATAGTAATATCATAATCCTTCAACAACTCAAGCCACCTGCGTTGCCTCAAGTTAAGATCCCGCTGCTTGAATAAGTGCTGCAAACTGTAGTGGTCTATATAAACCTCACAGGACACTCCATACAGGTAGTGTCTCCAAATCTTCAGGACATGAACAATCGTTGCCAACTCCAAATCGTGTACAGGATAATTTTTCTCATGAACCTTCAGCTGACGTGAAGCATAAGCAATAACTCTCCCGTCCTGCATCAACACACATCCCAACCCAACGCGTGAAGCATCGCAATACACAGTATACATCCCAGAACCGGAAGGCAACGTCAGAACTGGTGCTGAGGTCAATGTTGTCTTGAGCTTCTGAAAGCTCGCCTCACACTCATCAGAGCATCGGAACGGGGCATTCTTTTGAGTCAACTTGGTCAGTGGAGCCGGAATAGAAGAGAACCCTTCCACGAATCGGCGATAATAGCCTGCTATGCCCAAGAAACTCCTGATCTCTGTAGCTGAAGTAGGACGCGGCCAACTCTGAACTGCCTCAATCTTCTGAGGATCAACCTTGATACCTTCTTCGGATACCACGTGCCCCAAGAACGCCACGGAATCTAACCAGAACTCACACTTGGAGAACTTAGCATATAGCTTCTGTTCCCGCAAGGTCTGGAGCAAAACTCTTAAATGTTGCTCATGCTCACCCAGGCTCCGTGAGTAAATCAAGATGTCATCAATAAAGACAATGACAAAGGAATCAATATACGGCCTAAACACCCTATTCATCAAGTCCATGAATGTTGTTGGGGCATTAGTCAAGCCAAAGGACATCACCAGACCATATCTAGTACGAAATGCAGTCTTCGGAACATCTGAAGCCCGAATCTTCAACTGATGATAACCTGATCTCAAATCAATCTTAGAAAACACACGAGCGTCCTGCAACTGGTCCAAAAAATCATCAATGCACGGCAGAGGATACTTGTTCTTAATGGTAACCTTATTCAACTGGCGGTAATCAATACACATCTGCATGGATCCATTTTTCTTCTTCACAAATAGAACTGGAGCACCCCATGGCGATACACTCGGCCTGACGAACCCCTTAGCAAACAACTCCTCAAGCTGCTCCTTCAACTCCTTAGGAGCCATACAATACGGGGGAATGGAAATAGGCTGAGTATCTGGAGCTAAATCGATACAGAAGTCAATATCACGATCTGGAGGCATGCCTGGAAGGCCTGAAGGAAACACATCAGCAAACTCTCGAACAACTGGTACTGAATCAATAGTCGGAGACTCGGCGGTGGTATCCCGCACATAAGCAAGGTAAGCCAAACAACCCTTCTCGGCCATATGTCGAGCCTTCATAAAGGAAATAACTCGGTTGGATGCCCTAACTGGAGAACCTCTCCACTCTAACCTTGGCGACTCAGACATGGCTAAAGTAACCATCTTGGCATGGCAATCTAGCACAGCATGATAAGGAGACAGCCAATCCATGCCTAGAATAACCTCAAAATCAATCATATCAAGCAATAAAAGATCTGCTCTGGTCTCAAAACCGTAGAAAGTGATCACACAAGACCGATAGACCCGGTCTACCACCCCGCCCACAGGAGTGGACACATATATAGGAGAACCCAAGGACTCTCGAGGAACATCAATAAAATGAGCAAATAGTGATGAAACAAATGAATAGGTAGATCCTGGGTCAAATAATACTGAAGCCTCTCTACCACATACTGAGATAATACCTGTGATCACGGCGTCTGAGGCCACTGCATTTGATCTGGCCGGAATAGCGTAGAACCTGGCTGGAGCACCTGAAGACTGAACTCCCTTAGAGTGAACAGGAGCTAACTGACCTCCCCCTGACTGGCCTCTCCCTCTAGGACGACCCCGGCCGACCTGTCCTCCACCTCTAGGTTGCCGGACTGCTGGTGCTGAACCCATAGGTTGATAACCCTGCTGCACTGCCTTGCCCCGATACTTGGGACAATGCCTCTTCATGTGGCCTGGCTCCCCACACTCGTAACATCCCCCAGGAACCATGGCATGCTGCCCTGACGAAGAAGAGCCCTGAATAGCAAGGAAACGATGAGGACCCTCTGGCATAGCACTGAAATAAGAACCGAAGGATCTCTGGTGACTTGAATAACCATTGGGGGAACCTTGAGTAGCTGGAGGACGGTAGGAACGCTTTGGCATGGCACTGAATTGAGGCCTCACTGAACCACCTCGAGGAGGTAGTGGAGGTGCTGAATATGAAGGCCTGCTGGGCTGAACACCCCCGAACTGACCTCTTCTCCTAGCCGTAGCATCCCTGAAATCCCCTGAGAACCTGGCCCTCTTGTCCTACTGACCCTGCTCCTCGACCGATAACCATCGATCCTGCGAGCAATCTCCACTACGAGATAATAAGGGGTACCCATCTCCACCTCTCGAGCCATGGTGGACCTAATACCCGGATGCAATCCTGCTACAAACCTCCGCACCCTCTCGGCATCTTTAGGCAATATCATGAGTGCATGGCAAGATAGCTCTGAAAACCTGGCCACATAATCTGTCACTGACATCTGCCCCTACTCTAGCCGCTCAAACTGACCCCACAGCTCTTCCCTCTCAGAGGGTGGAATATATTTGTCCAAGAACATCTGCGTGAATTGCTCCCAAGTGACAGGAGGAGAATCTACTGGCCTGCTGAGTATATAAGACTGCCACCACCTGCGGGCTCTGCCCTCTAACTGAAATGTAGTGAAGTCGAACCCATGAGACTCCAAGATCCTCATGTTGTGCAGTCTGTCCCTGCACCTATCGATGAAGTCCTGGGCATCCTCACCTCGCTCACCCCCGAAGGCTGGGGGGCGTAGTCGAGTCCATCTATCCAACATCTTCTGCTAATCGCCCTATGCAACCGGCCTGGGCTCTAGTGTTGCCACTACAGGCTGAATCCCACCCACGGGCGGTGTACCCGGGGTATGGTGTACTGCTGCTGCCTGACCTGCGGCCTGAGTGGTAGGGGTTTGGACTCCCCCTCCCGCCTGAGAAGTGGCCGGATCTGCTGGGAATAGACCAGCCTGGGAAATGGTGTCCATGAATCTCATCATACGACCCATGACCTCCTGGAAGCCCGGCGCCGTCATAAAGTCCACTGGAGAGAGCTACTGGAGGCACCTCGTCCTGCTCTTCCATGATAGGGTCCTCTAGTGGTGCCACTGGTATAGCTCTGGGACGCCCTCGTCCTCTACCTCGAGCAGGTGCCCTCCCCCTGCCTCGACCACGCCCTCGGGCGGTGGGGGTAACGGCATCTCCAGGATCAGGAACATTGAATGCGTGCGTCCTCACCATCTGTGAGAGAATAGAAGAATAAGTTTAAGTACATCATCGATTGCACGATAGAATATGAATAAAGAGAAGTTTCCTAACACCCGATAGCCTCCTGAAAATAAGTACAGACGTCTCTGTACAGATCCACAAGACTCTACTGGGCCTGCCCGCGACTCGTGAGACTCATGTGAACCTAGGGATTTGATACCACGTTTTCACGACCCAGAATCCTAAACCATGTCGTGATGGCGCCCAACAACGGGGTTAGGCAAGCCAACGTAAATTTCACTAAGTGTTCCTTTTTACTTGATTCAATTATTCACCAATTTGCCGAATTTAATAAGTTAAATCATGATATCGAAAGATAATAACTCAGTGGTAGATAAAATAGCTATAAAGAAGCGTGAGCCAAAGACGAGCATATATATATACAGCCCAAAGTCCCAAAATAACCACTACGTGTGTGCCAGGAACTAGTGTCACGAGTGTCACGGACATACTAACAGGATAACCAAAAGATAGAATATGTAATCCCATTGTTGGATAAATAGACGGGAAATAAAAGTAAATAAAACTCCATGGTGCTGTTGGGGATCGTCAGAAGAAGAAGCTCACTGTGAAGTCAGGTCCCCTACTATCAATATCTAGCTCCGGTCTGATAACCAGATGCACCAGCCTCAGAACCTGTACAGTTAAGTACGGAAGTGCAGCATGAATACATATTAAATAAATATGTACCCAGTGAGTATCCCATCTAATCTCGAAGAAGTAGTGACGAGAGGTCGACTCGACACTCACTAAGGTCCAACAGTATAATATGCGACAAAATATAACGAAAAGCAGTAGGCATGTAAGATAGTAAGCAGCGGTCACGTATAAAGAACAAGAATCCAAGTAAATATCGGAACAAATAACAATGGTCACTTTCTTTCCCCCAAATATCTAACACAAGTCAATATCCATGAAACAATGCCAAATAGTCATGCACCCACAGGAATAAGACAACCGGCCGGAGTCACAAAGAAAATATTTATGCACTGCCGAGGATTGAACGGCCCGTCCTATAAGTGCATTCTTACCATAGTCATGTCTGCGCACTGCCGAGGGTCGAATGGCCCAAACCATAAGTGCGTCTTTCAAATTTATCATATCTTTGCATCTTTCAATCCGCAGTGGCGTACGGTCCGCTCCCATGAGAGTGGGGGAAATCACACATCGCTCGCAGAATATAAATTGCGAAGCGGTCACATGCACACCAATAACTTTTAAAACTTACTTTCCATAACCAATTCCTTCCAAATCAACAATTTCCATAAAATCTCAGAGAAACAATACTATACATAACATGGTCTCATAGTATATAAGGCATTACAAGGAAGCGTATAAGGCATGTTGTGGGCCTAACTACCCGGATATAACAATGATAGCCGCTACGTACGGACTCTCGTCACTTGGTGCATATGTAGCCCCCAACTAAATTACACATAGCATTTAAATCACCTAGGGGGACAATTCCCTCTTATAAGGTTAGAAAGGAGACTCACCTCGTGTCGAATCTACCTCTCAGACCGCGAATGCGCCCGAAACTCCGAACTCTACACCCGAGGACTCGCAACTAGTTAAAAGGTGTACAATGATATCAATTCAAGCTCAAGGAAGGTAAATTACCCTATTTACTCAATAATTTAACATTCTTGAAAAATTCCCAAATTCAACCCCAGACCCGCATGTTCGAATCCCGAAAATTCTCGGAGGAATCACTCACCCATAGCCTAAGGATCGATAATATACGACTTTTACTTGAATTCATAGCAATAATTGAACTATTCACCAATTTCCTCAAGAACCCTAAATTTCTACCCAAATCTTGATTTTCAATGGTCTAGTAGTTAATCCCATTAATAATTCATGTATTAAACTAGTAATAGGGAGGAATTAACTTACCTCTACAGCAACTAGGTCGTGGTGTGCTCTTCCCAAGATCACAAATCTCTAATGGAGGTATGAAATGAAAAGAGATAAAGAAATCACGTATTTTAAAGAATATAAATTGCCTGGCCTACGGGGATTCCGCACCTGCGGCTCGAGGACCGCACCTGCGGTCTCGCGCCTGCGAGCTTGGGCTCGCACCTGCGGAGTTGGACGGGAAGGACTGGGCCCGCACCTGTGGCTACGCTCCTACGAAATTGAATCCGCACCTGCGAGATTCCCGCACCTGCGAGGCTGGGACCGCAGGAGCGGTCCCGCACTTGCGACTGGGCAACCGCACCTACGGTCACACCAGAAACAGGTGCACCAGCAGCTATTTTAGCTGGTTTTTTACCTCATGTGGTGTCCGGGAGGCACCTGGGCCCACCCGAGCCCCCGTCCAAATACACCAACAAGTCCTAAATTATAATGCAGACTCGCTCGAGCCTTCGGAATGCCCAAAACAACGCTAAATCTCAAAATCACACCCCAAAACCCCTAAAACCATAACTTTAAGAACTTCAAGTTCTTGATTTCTATATCGATGCACCGGACCGACCTATACAACTCGGAATGACATCAAATTTTGCAGACAAGTCATAAATGACATAACTGAACTATTCCCGGTCTCGGAATCACATTCGGACCTCGATAACATAAATTCCCGTTTCAAACCAAATTTCAAACTTAAGGAAATCCTTATTTCTATATTGGGTGCCGAAACGCTCCCGGGTTATCGAAAACCCATTCTGAACATACGCCCAAGTTCAAAATCATCATACGAAGCTACTGACACTGTCAGAACTCGATTCCGAGGTCGTTTGCTCAAAATGTTGACCGAAGTCAAACTTGGCCAAATAGGCCAACCTTAAGGAACCAAGTGTTCCTATACTGCTCAAAACACTTCCAAATCCTGAACCACCAGCCCCCGCAAGTCACAAATCTCAAGAAGCCGCTATGGGAAGTCTTATTTAGGGGAACGGGGTCCGATAACGTAAAACGACCGGTCGGATCGTTACATTTTTCCCACAAATTTATGTTTTATTTCTTTTTTTGTTCATTGCTTGTATTATCCATTACTTAATATTATTAATTTGACATATAAATTTTGTAATAAATTATCAGTTTAATATAATATAGTGAATATAATTTTGTATTACTCTTGAAATTTAAGTTGATTTTATCATGTATGACTTTCTCAAATTATTTTGATATTTAAATTTATCCAATAATATTCTCAATTATTATTTATTTACTTAATTTTACCAAATAAATTTAAAGTGTTGATAGTATCACGTTATATCTATCTCCTTTTATACACTGGTTTTTGTTCTATAATATTTTACTTTTTTCATTTAGTAACACGAATGCTATTGTATTATTTTTCTAAATGGATCTTGAATTAGTTCAAAAGTTAAACAAAGAAGTTTTTTTTATTATATGTCGTAAATCTACTAATAATTACAATAATTATTATTTTTGTATTATTTTCAATAAGAAGTTAAATTGTATTCTTCTTCCCATTGTATTTAATATGAAAGTTTATTTTTGTTATTAAACTACTACAAAATAAGTTAAATCATATCTTTATATATTTTATTTATTTTTTAAAATTATTGTTTACATATTTTCTTTAGTTTTATATATTTTAATAATTTTAGTTACATAATTTTATCTATATAGCATGACCATATTAGTTATTATTAAAAAAAATTCTCATCTCAAAAACAAATTAGTTTTATTATTTAAATATATCTACATTGAAGATGTTTGTTTTATGTTTTTCTATTTATTTATAATAGTTTTCTTAAAAATATATAGACATTTAATTATTTTTAATTCAAATTGAAAAGAGTAACTTATTATTAACCAACCTAACTAATATTGTCCTAAAATTTGATACTTGTTAAATTTTTATTGTGACACTTTGCATCATTACATTGATTTGCTTCTCCTATTCTATATAGATAGATTTTGAATACCTAGTAAAAGAGAAAAATACATCCTAAAATAAAATTTCCATTTCAACTCTTGTTCTTCGTATTAAAATAATGTTTATTTTCTTATAAGACTTACATTTTAATTTTTTGGTAACTAACGTTTTTGTATTAATCACCAATGAAACTTTACATAGAGCTATAGTTAGCTATCACAGCTTAACTATTTATATATATCACTCACATTCTCTTCCTATTATCTATTCAAAATATATAACTTTGCACTATATCAACTATACTAGGAGGAGCTCATGCACAACAAACACACACTATCTCCTTGGCTATTTTTCCCAGCTCGTATTAGTTTTCTCAAAGATTCTCTTATTTCCCGACTATCCATATACTATGTACCATTTCAGCATATAACATTTTGAATACTTGTGCTTCTTTGGTTCTGCCTTTAGCTCCTTTGATCACTTCCTGTATATGTGTTTCCCAGTTAGTTGTTGATAAACATTTCTTATGTGCCCAGTTCATCACTTTCTTCAGTACCTCTTTTGTGTATTCACAC
Source organism: Nicotiana undulata (assembly GCA_005239495.1). Taxonomy (NCBI): domain Eukaryota; kingdom Viridiplantae; phylum Streptophyta; class Magnoliopsida; order Solanales; family Solanaceae; genus Nicotiana; species Nicotiana undulata. The sequence continues at coordinate 10,577 of MDKH01192213.1, read as the reverse complement.
TCCCCAAAAAGGTGATCTCAAGTTTACTCTTCCTTCTGGCATAGGCTGCATTTGTCTTCTACCTAAATCCCCCATTTCTTCAGCCTATATGCTGTGAGTAGTCTGTTTTGAATCTGTAACCAAACAATAAACTTTGCTTTTGGCCTTGCAGCATTACCAAACATCAGACTTTTCCATGTAACTCTAGGCTGATCTTCCAATAGCTGCAGATATATTTGTTTGATGATCCCTTTGTCTTTCCATATATGCACATTATTATCTTCTATGATCTGTTTTGCTTCAAGTATTTTTCTCACCATCCAGCTTGCTTGCTTTGGTATTTTTACTTGATCCATCTGCTACCCTTTTATATAATAAACGTGTATCCACTTTATCAACATTCTATCTTCTTTCTGAGCTATATTCCAATATAGCTTGCTAATGGCTGCTTTATTCCATAATTTTATGTTGATTAGATTCCATCCTCCACTGCTTTTTGGACAGCATACTCTTTCCCAGATAATCAGTGCTTTTTTTGTTTTGACATTAACTAGTCCATAAGTAACTCCTACAGAAGCTTTCTACTGCTTTCATTACTTTGACTGGTAATATAAACAGTTGAGCCCAGTAAGATTGAACTCCAAATAAGACACTACTTATCAATTGTCTTCTACCAGCATATGACAATTTCCTTGTTGTCCATAAGGTGATTCTTGCAATAATTTTATCAATAATAGGCTTTCACTGTATCATTGTCAGCTTCCTAGTTGAAAATTGCACTCCTAAGTATTTGAAAGGTTGTTCTCCCTTTGTAAATCCTGATGCTTGTAAGATCTGCTCTTGCTCTTGTTGTCCCATGCCTCCAAAATAGACTGAACTTTTTCCTGTATTTGCTTGTAATCCTGAGGCTTTTGAGAATCGGTTGATGCTCTCCATTATTGCATTAATTGATTCAGCTTCTCCTTTGGAAAATATTAAGAGATCATCTGCAAAACATAAATGAGTTAGAGATAATTTGGCACATCTTGGGTGATACTTGTACTGCTTGTTTCCTGTCATGTCCTTCAAGGTTCTACTTAGATACTCCATTTCTATAGCAAACAAAAATGGAGACATAGGATCTCCTTGTCGCAAACCCTTCTTGGCATTAAATAGTTATGTTGGTTCTCCATTCACTATGATTGTATAGTTCACTGTATTAACACACTCCATCACCCATGCTATATATCTTTCTAGGAATCTTATCAATCTCATAATTTGCTCCAAGTAACTCCATTCAACTGAATCATAGGCCTTTTGTAAATCAATTTTGATCATGCATCTTGCTGTTATGTGTTTCCTTGTGTACCCTTTAACTAATTCATGGGCCAAAATAATATTATCCCCTATTCTTCTCCCTGGTACAAATCCAACTTGTGCTTTACATATAATCCCCCCTAGTACCTCTACATTCTGACTGCCAGTATCTTTGAGATCAACTTATATAGCACTGTATAACATGCTATTGGTATGTACTCCTTAATTGTTGTTGGGTTCTCTGTCTTTGGGATCAAAGTTATGGCTGTACAATTTATAGCTCTGTACAGTTTACCTGTAATGAAGAACTCTTGTACTGCTTTGATCACTTCATCACCTATAATGTGCCATGCTTTTTTTAAAAACACAGCATTGTAACCATCTACTCCTGGTGCCTTATCATCTACTATTCCATTTAACCCTTCATACACCTCCTGCCTAGTTACTTCTGTGTTTAATATCATTCTTTGTTCCTTACTCAAAGTAGGCCCCTTCTTCATTAATGTTCTATTAATGCTATGAGACTCTCAGCTGTTGTGCCCATAAGACCTTTATAAAATCTCAGAATTTCTTCTTGTATCCCATCCTGACTACTTATCTTGGTACCATCAACTCCCATCAGTTCCTTTATTTGTTTCCTCTGCTTCCTTTCTTTCATTACTGCTGAGAAGTATTTGGTATTTGCATCTCCCAATTTTATCCATTTATCCCTATATTTTTGCTTCATAATACTTTCTTCTATCATTGACCACTTTTCTAATTTCTGTAGTGCTTCCTTCTCTTGGACTTGCAATACATCATCAAATTGTTGCTGCATTTGACTTTGTATTCTCCTTATGTCTTGCCTTGCATCTTCCATTTGTTGCTCAGCATTCCTGAATTCCCTGTTGTTCAGTGTATTCAATTTAGATCTTAATATTTTCAGCTTCCTCCTTATTCCTCTCATTAGCCAAGGGTCTTGCATCTGTTTCCAAGTTTCCTCAACTAGTTGTGCAAACTCTATGTGATCTGCCCAAATATCAAAGAATCTAAATGGACTCTTGATATTAGCCTGATCCACTCCCAACCTCAATAGCATTGGTGCATGATCTGATATCCCAGGCAGCTCATATTCTACTTTTACATTGACCAATTTCATCATCCATTCATAATTCCCAAAAGCTCTGTCAATTCTACTTTAATTTCTGTCTTCTGCTCTTTGCTTATTACTCCATGTATAGTAATCACCCTTCCATATCAGTTCATTTAAATTGGCAGTCTGCATACATTCTACAAAGTCCTGGACATACCTGCTGGACTGGATTACCTTGGTTTCTGTCTGCTACATACATAACTGCATTGAAATCACCTATCACTAGCCAAGGTTTAGTTATACCTTTAGCTAGTATCTTCAAATCTTCCCATAACTCTTTCCTTTTCTCAATTGTGTTAAAGCCATATATGATAGTCATCATACATTCCACATGCCCGACACTCTCTATGACTTCACAGTGTATCATTTGAGCATTTTCCTTTATCTTAATAATTTGATAATTGTTAGTGTCCCATAGCACCCATATTCTTCCATTCTTGGCTGATGCATAATTGTTCAAATTGTTCCATCCTGTGGCTATGTTCTTTGTTATCCTTCCAACTTTACTTTCTTTTACCCTTGTTTCAACTATACCAGCTATTCCTATTTTTTTTATTTTCAATATTTTCTTCAATTCTTTCTGCTTGTATTTCTTATTCACTCCCCTTATATTCCATACTAGCCAGTTCATAATGATCTTATTACCTTACCTCTTATATCCGGTGGTACTGTATGTGCACCCTTCCCCTCTCTACTCAAAATTTGAAATCCATTTCTCAGTGGTACTGATCCCAGAACTAGGAAATTATTATCATTGAACTTTGGGCTTTGATTCTCCACCTCTTTCCTTGTACTCAACATGTGATGACCCAAAGGGTTATTTTATAAAATTAGACTTCGTTCCATGTAAAATAACCATAAAAAGACTAAAATAAAATACCTCAATTTGCGTGCACAGTCCAGGCGTAAAACCGGAAAGCTTTTATGTGAAAATACGAGAAATAGTAATTTTTAGAATTTAAATTTGATAAAAGTTGATTTTGGTAAATATTTTGAGTAAACGGACCAGGATCCGTGTTCCGACGATCCCGGGAGGTCCGCAGTAAAATATGGGACTCGGGCGTATGCCCCAAAATGAATTCCGAGGTCCCAAGCCTTAGAAATCAATTTTTGAAATAAATTGTTTTGATGAAATGTGCATGAATTAAAGAAATGAAATAATGCTAAAAAAACCATTGGTATCGGGTCCGTATTTTGGTTCCGGAGCCCGGTACATCTTAGTTATGATATTTAACGGTTAACTGTAAAATTTGGTGAAAAGCGGAGTTCGTTTGACGTGATTCGGACATCCGGTTGAGAAATTATGAACTATAAGAGTTCTTGATGAAAATGAGGAGTTTTGAGGTTTAATTCGTGGTTTTACATATTATTTTCATGATTTTATCGCACGAGCAAGTCCGTATGATATTTTTAGACTTGCGTGCATGATTTGTTTAGAGCCCCGAGGGATCGGGTGAGTTTCGGATAGGCCACGGGGTGTTTTTCACTTTAAAATAGCTGCTGGTTTTTCCAGTTCTGATGTCCATGTATTTTGACTTGTGCGATCGCATAGGAAAGACCGCGATCGCACAGAGTAAAGTTTGAGGCATGTTTGTAACCCTGTGCAATCACATCTATGTAACCGCGATCGCACAACCCATAGCCCCTTACCCTGTGCGAACGCACCCCCACCCCCGCGATCGCACAACCCAGTTTCCCCTTACCCTGTGTGATCGCATTTAATTAACCGCGATCGCACAGTTGCCCAGCCCAGCTATTATATATATCTTTTAAAAACCGGGCAGACCTTCTTCTTCACCAAAATTTCGAGGTTTTCAGCCCTAAAAATGATTTTCTTCAACAATCTTTATCCCCAAGTCATAGGTAATCAATTCCAAACTTTGTTCTTTCAATTCCTTACTATTTTGTATCACTTTTAAAGCAAAAACAACGAATTTTCAGGAAAAAAAATCTAGGTTTTGGGTAGAATTAGGGAGTTTTGTAAAAAAATCGAATTTTTATATCAAATTAAGGTCGGATTTCAAAACTAATAGCATATTTGGATTCGTGGGTGAATGGGTAAACGTAATTTGGTCCGAACCCCGAGTTTAGACCAAACGGGCCCGGGGTCGGGTTTTCACTTTTTTGAGAAAAGCTCAGGAAAAATTATATTTTCACTAAAGTTAGATCCTTTAGCATTAGTTAATGATATTAAGTTAATTTTGATTAGATTCGAGCAAGTTAGAGGTGAATTCAAAAGGAAAAGCAATAATTGAGCAGTGAGAGGCCTGCGGAATTGAGGTAAGTGTTTGGACTAACTTTAGCTTAAGGGAATAGGACTCCTCACTTGTTTGTTATGTGAATTGCATGGGCGTGGTGTATAGGTGTGGTGACGAGTATCTATGCACCACCAAAAGTGTTTGCTAAAATATGATCTCCTTTCCCGTTCCGCACTTAGTTGATTATTGTCTTAACTGTTACGTGTTCATTATTGTTTCTATGACTATTTGGCTTTGTTGAATTGTTGTTAGTATTGTTGTGACTATTTAGAAAGAGCATTGGTTGTTTGAACTAGTTTCCTCGTGATATAAATATGGCTGAGAGGTTTGGTATTATTTTATGGAATAAATGCATATATTTTGATATTCTTGTTGGTTTCTTGGTTGAGAGGTTATTGATGAAGTCATGAGAAAAATACAGTTTATTATTTATAATGGTTGAAATAAAAATATTGTGAAAGGCTTGGCCTGAATCGTGAAAGTTTGAAATAAATATATATATATGACTGTGATAAGGGTGGACAAGAAAAAATAAATAAATATATACATATGACTGTGATAAGGGTGGAGAGGAGAAATATATATATATATATATATACATGACTGTGATAAGGGTGGACAGGGGAAATAAATATATATGACTGTGATAAGGGTGGATAGGAGAAATAAAGATATATGACTGTGATAAGGGTGGACAGGAGAAATAAATATATATGACTGCGATAAGGGTGGACAGGAAAAATATAAATATATGACAGTGATAAGGGAGGATATTTATATTTATATTTTACTGATTCAAGAAAAAAAGAATCAAAGTTTTGAAAAGCTAAAATGTTTATTTTACACTCTTTAAATTTTTTAGTACTATTTTTATTTAAACTTAAAGTTTGAAACTCTGAAGAGATATTTGAGAATTGGTTATAGATGGGTTATTTTATTTTATTTGTTTGCAACACTTAAGTATCTATTTGTTTAAATTTCTTTCTTGCTCATTATTTATTGTTGTTAAAGATTATATTGTTGAAGCCCGACTTAGCCTCGTCACTACTTCGCCAAGGTTAGGCTCGACACTTACTCAGTACATGGGGTCGGTTGTACTGATACTACACTTTGTGCTCTTTTTGCACAGATCCAGGTACCATTCAGCAGTAGAGGATTCTAGGACGACTACCCGATTTCGTTTGGAGACACGAGGTACATCTGCCGGCGTTCGCAGATATCCGAGAGTCTTCTCCTATATTTACATACGATGTTTTATATCATTCAGAACAGCTACACTATTTCTTTCAGACATTATGTGTAGTATTCTTTAGTTGTTTGTCGATTGTGACACCAGACCCTAGGGTAGTTCTAGAGTTGTTATTATAAATATTATCGTGGTTCGTTTCATTTAGTTAGTCAGTTTTATTATTTTATTTTGTGGTTGTTAGGAATTAATTTGATTAAGTTCATTTAAATTAAATTATTTATGTTGAAGTAATTAATTAAGGAAAATTAGTTAATCGACTTCTAACATTGGCTTGCCTAGCAAGTGTGGTGTTAGGCGCCATCACGATCACTAAGGTTGGGAATTTGGGTCGTGACAAGTTGGTATCAGAGCACTGGGTTTACTTAGGTCCCACACTCCACGAACAAGCTTAGTAGAGTCTGAAGGATCGGTATGGAGACGTCTGTACTTATCTCTCAGAGGCTATTGAGTTAGGAAACAACTCTATTTTTATTTCTATTCTATTGTGCGAATTCTTGTACCTCAAATACCGATTTGGATTCTTCTATTCTCTCGCAGATAGCGAGAACACGTGCTTCATCTTCCGCTGACAAGAATTCCGGACCTCCAGCAATGGCAGCTCCTACTAGGGGCAGAGGCCGAGGCCACGCCAGAGGCCGAGGTAGGGGCAGGACTCAGCCCATTGCTTAGGCAGCAGCCACAGTTGCGGAACCCCAGATTGAGATTAATGAGGGGGTTCCGACTCAAACTGTCCCAGCGGGACCGGCTCAGGTTCCCGAGGGGTTTATTTCTACCCCAATTCTTTAGGATGCTTTGCTCCGTTTAGTGGGCCTTATGGAGAGTGTAGCCCAGACTGGCACCTTTCCTGTTGCAGCAACTGTATCTCAGACCAGAGGAGGGGTCCCGACTCCTACCACCCACACTCCAGTTCAGACTACTCCTCAGGTTCAGACTCCAGTGGCCAATCTCATTAGGGTAATTCAGCCAGTTGCAGCAGTGCCGCCTGCTAATGGGGCAGCCATGTCATCGGATTCTTTGTGGAGACTTGACAGGTTCATTAAGCTATTTCCTGTCCATTTCAGTGGTTCTATTTTAGAGGACCCTCAGGAATATCTGGACAGTTGTCATGAGGTGTTGCGTAATATGGGTATTTTGGAGACCAATGGGGTCGATTTTGCAGCTTTTCAGATGACTGGTTCCGCCAAAAAATGGTGGAGAGATTATTTGTTGATTAGGCCAGCGGGATCACCAGCTCTAACTTGGGATCAGCTTTTCTATCTCTTTTTGGAGAAGTTCTTACATGTCACTACTCGAGAGGATAAGCATCGTCAGTTTGAGCGACTCCAGCAGGGTAACATGATTGTGACTCAGTATGAGACTCGTTTTGTGGATCTGGCTAGACATGCTATGCTTATATTGCCCACCGAGAGGGAAAGGGTCAGACGGTTTATAGATGGCCTTGCTCATCCCAACGGGTTGCAGATGGACAAGGAGACAGGATCCGAGATTTCTCTTCATGATGCAGCTAATATAGCTAGGAGGGTTGAGTCAGTTCTTGGGATGGGACGTCAGGGGTCAGACAAAAGACCTCGCCATTTTGGTGTTTTCAGTGGTGCCTCATCTGGAGGCGGGACTTCATTTAGCAGAGGCCATTCATCCAGGCAATTCCATTTAGCACTACAGGTTTCACATGGTACTTCATAGGGTCGTGGTTATTATGCACCTCCTTCTGCTCAGCCAGTCTACAGTGCTCCTTCAGCTCCTATTAGAGCACCTCTTCTGCAGAGTTATTATCGTGGTCAGCCGGTTCGTTTGAGTCAGTATACTTATCAGGAGGGATGTTTCGAGTGTGGTGAATTTGGGCATGTTCTTAGGACTTGTCCGAAATATGCAGCCAATCAATTTCAGCATCATGGTTCTCGTGCCTTAGTTCCGGCACCCGCTGCAGTACCACCTGCCTAGCCAGCAAGGGGTAGGGGTCAGGTAGTCAAAGGTAGAGGCGAGAATGTTAGAGGTGGAAGAAAGATAGCTAGAGGTGGAGGTCAGAATTCTAGAGGTGGAGGTCCTCTCAGAGGTGTGGTTCAGGGTGGTGGGGCTCCGCCCCGACTATATGCTTTTCCAGCTAGGCCTGAGGCAGAATCCTCCGACGCTGTTATTACGGGTATCATCTCAGTTTGTGATAGAGCTGCTTCCGTTTTGTTTGATACGTGGTCTACTTATTCGTATGTTTCCTCCTATTTTGCCTCGTATTTGAATGTGCCTCATGATCCCAAGAGTGTTCCTATTTATGTGTCTACACCGGTGGGGGATGCTATTATGGTAGATCGAGTATATCGTTCGTGCGTGGTAGTCATTAAAGGTCTTGAAACTAGTGTTGATCTTTTCCTCCTAGACATGGTTGACTTTGATATTATATTGGGCATGGATTGGTTGTCTCCCTATTATGCCATTTTAGACTGTCACGCCAAGACGGTTACTTTAGCTTTACCGGGGTTGCCTCGATTAGAATGGAAAGAGATTCCTAGTCATTCTCCCAACCGGGTAATTTCATATGCTAAGGCTCGTCGCATGGTGGAGAAAGGGTATTTGGCTTATTTGGCTCATATTCGTGATTCTGATGCTGAGGTCTCTTCTATAGAGTCAGTTCCTATCGTGCGTGAATTTCCTGGGGTATTCCCTGCAGACTTGCCGGGTATGTTGCCCGGCAGGGATATTGATTTCTGTATTGATGTAGCTCCGGGCACTCAACCCATTTCCATTCCTCCATATCGGATGGCCCCACCAGAATTGAAAGAATTAAAAGAACAGTTACAATATTTGCTAGATAAGGGTTTCATAAGACCTAGTGTATCGCCTTGGGGTGCACCGGTTTTGTTGTAAAGAAGAAAGATGGGTCAATGAGAATGTGCATAGACTATAGGCAGCTGAATAAAGTTACTATCAAGAATAAATATCCATTGCCGAGGATTGATGACCTATTTGATCAACTTCAGGGCGCTAGAGTGTTTTCGAAAATTGATTTGAGGTCAGGCTACCATCAGCTGAAGATTAGGGTGTCCTATATCCCTGAAATAGCCTTTCATACGAGGTATGGGCACTATGAATTTTTGGTTATGTCTTTTGGGCTGACTAATGCTCCAGCGACCTTTATGGACTTAATGAATTGGGTTTTCAAGCCACATCTGGACTCTTTTGTGATCTTGTTCATTGATGACATTCTTATATACTCCCGCAGTCGGGAAGAGCATGAGCAACATCTCTGTATAGCTCTTTGGACTTTGAGAGATAATTAGTTGTATGCTAAGTATTCTAAATGTGAGTTCTGGTTAGATTCCGTAGCCTTTTTGGGTCATATCGTATCAGCTGAGGGTATTCAGGTTGATCCTAAGAAGATAGAGGCAGTCAAGAACTGGCCTAGACCCACCACAGTCACGGAGATTAGGAGTTTCTTGGGTTTGGCCGGTTACTACCGTCGTTTTGTGGAGGGGTTTTCATCCATAGCAGCCCCAATGACTAAATTGACTCAGATAGGTGCCCCATTTTCATGGTCAGATGAGTGCGAGGCGAGCTTTCAAAAGCTCAAGACAGCCTTGACTTCAGCACCGGTGTTGGTGTTACCCTCAGATTCAGGTTCTTTCACGGTGTATTGTGATGCTTCTCGAGTTGGCCTTGGAGCAGTGTTGATGCAGGATGGCAGGGTGATTGCGTATGCATCTCGTCAGTTGAAAGTTCATGAGAAGAATTACCATGTTCATGATTTAGAGTTGGCAGCTATTGTGCATGCTTTGAAAATTTGGAGGCATTATCTTTATGGCGTGTCGTGTGAGATTTTTACTGACCAACGCAGCCTCCAATACTTATTCAAGTAGAAAGATATAAATTTGAGGAAGCGGAGGTGGTTAGAGTTGTTAAAAGATTATGATGCCACTATCTTGTATCACCCGGGGAAGGCCAATGTGGTGGCCGATGCATTGAGTAGAAAGGCAGTGAGTATGGGTAGTCTTGCATATATCCCAGTTGGCAATAGACCGTTGGCTTCAGACATTCAGACTTTGGCTAATCAGTTCATGAGGTTGGATATTTCTCCCAGCAGTGTCCTAGCTTATACTGTCGCTCGGTCTTCTCTAATTGATCGTATCCGAGAGCGGCAGGATGATGACCCACATTTGGTGGTCCTTAGGGAAACGGTTTGGCACGGGCATGCCAAGCAGGTTTGTTGACCCAAGTCACTGCATAGTTTTGAAGATTGACAAATGTCTGACCAGTTGAACCAGATCCATCAGAGCAAACATTCTTGAACTGAATAGCTGGCACATGAACCTTATATGCATAGGAGATATTTGTGATTGTGAAGTATCAATGAACCAAGAGATTGTCTCCTAATTCGAAAAGGTTGCAAACTGATAAGAGGATAGAAGTTGAATTCATCAAGGAAAGTAACAAAGGAAGGAAGTTGAGTTTGATACGAACTCTTTCACCCAGGAAGAGTTGGACTAGAACTGAACGACAAACTCAACAACTGAATCTATAAATATTCGATATTTCTGCTGGAATTCTTTATGCACAAGTACATAAGTGAATCAAGATCTGAAAGCAAAATTCCCAGAGGTTTTGCGAGCAAAATTACTGTGCGATACAAAGGCTACAGACCAGCTAGAAGAACCAGTTTCATCTGTTTGTTTAT
>MDKH01139375.1:0-36550 GCA_005239495.1 Nicotiana undulata | reverse complement strand
CAAAGTGCAGTAAACTAGAGTGTAATAAGTGACTAAAATACGCAATTATAGCCTATCATCAGGGGTCCGGGTTAATTAGGCTAGAATTAAAATTAAAAGTAGCTAATTGTTAAATACCCATAAAAATAGATAAATAATTTATAAAAATGGCTAATAATTATAAAAAATAAAATTGATTCTTAATATATTAAATTAAAATGACTAATTATTGAGTAAAAATAGCACAAAATATATAATTAGGTTATAATTGTAAAGTTATTACGATTATAGCCAAATAGTGCCAATTCGGCTAATTGTTAAATAATTTGGTCTTAGTAGGACCAAAAATGATATATTAATTCAGGTAATGGTTTTGAAATCATTCTTAATGCAATTTATGATTAATTATTAGAGATGAAAAGTACTGGATAAATTAGAATAAATTAATAAAATGTGGGAAAATTATAGAAATATACCAATTGTTATAAATATCTGATTTTGAAAGTATATATGCAAATATAAAATAATTTGAGAAAAAATTGGGTATCAACAGATGTTTACTTTTTTAAGACTCAGTATTTTTACTATTTATGAATTGATGTTTGGTACTGTGTGATTCTTATCTTCAGACTTGATTTATTTTCATTACTACTGAGTTGGCGTACTCATCATTACTCCATGCACCTCTGTGTGCAGATCCATGTACTGGTTCTGAGCAGTAATCATCTAAGTTTGTTCGGCGTCAGCATTCGGGATTTCGAGGTAGCTGTCCAGCGTCCACAACTTCTCAATTTCCCTTCCTTCATTAGTATTTAGTATTTTGTTCTGAGACATTATTTTATGACATTAGCAGTGTTAGTGTTATTCTTAGATGCTCGTGATCAGTTGACTCCAGTTCTGGGGAATGGTTTTTGACTGTTAGATTATATTACGTTCTGTTAAAAACTTAAAAGATTTTATACTTGCTATTAATGATTTTGATAAACTTTATTAAAGGAATTGTGAAATTATGTGATAGTGGATAGCCTAGTTCCACGATAGGTGTCATCACGACCAGTTAGGATTTGGGGTCTTGACAGACCACCATGATCCAACACACCAAAACTGGGTATATTACAATTGTCCGTTGGTTCGTAACTTGTAAACCTCATATCTAGCTGGTACTCCCTTGAAATATATGAGTGTTAATACAAATATAATATATATATATATATATATATATATATATATATATATATATAATAATACAAAGGGAAATTGAAATTTACCATCCGGCTTGTGGATTATTTAACTTGGGGAGAAATTATGTCATTGCTCCTCATTCGTCTGTGAAGATAAGTTTAGATCTGGCCAAACTCTTTCAAACGGAACCTGTTCGTATAAAACCGCTCAAACAAAACAACACGATGATTGAGGGTTATCCCTATTTTGCGGAACCTCAATATTGCGAACCTTCACACTTGACGTACATTTCCAATATTTTTATCACAAGAAGTTCCCGGTGTTCATCTGGAGTCCTCGAAAATTTGTCAGAGTTTCATCGTCTTCAATGTTAAACTCAGCATAACAAGCAACCCCTTGTGAAATAACAGAATACAGATATCTTCCGGTTACTTTAATATTAACCGAACGTTTTCTGACACTTATTTTTTTACATAACTACCAAACAAATCTATCATACTCCATTGTAAGTGGCAACTTAATAATACACTGAACAACTATAGCGTACTGAGTTTCTCCACGATAACCTCACCCCCCAATATAATGCAACCCTAATTTTTCGCTCTTCTGCATTATGAAAAAATGTACAAAAAAAGTTAAGCAACCAAACATTTAGGAAGACCTGAAGGATCCTGAATGAATTTTTAACGAAATAATGAAACTCCTTAAATAAGCAAAAATTAATGTAGGAATACAATAATTGAGGGTATAACACGTATTATGCATGCGCTATTGCCTCAATTATTGATGAGTCATTAAAGTTCAAATATATCGCATGGGTTGCATGCGCTATACTTAACAGACAAACGTGTCGTTAAGGTATAATGCATTCAACCTATGCGTTATATATAAATTGGTCATCAGTTAAATTTTCCACTAATTTTTATGCTTTGAGTCCAAAAAAGCAACACCTTCGATTCCAGACTCTCATTTTCTCTATCTATCAAAGTTGAGTCGTTCTTATCAGGATAAGATAGGTACGTACTAGTTGAAAGGCCCGCCATTAGCACAACCCTTGCCCAAAATAATATTTTCTTTATTCTTATAACCTTTTATCTTTTTAAGCATATTTGTGAGCTAAGAAGGTAAAAAATATACGGGCGCCTTATTTGGTTGCCCCCATTTAATCTATACTCGCTTTTTAATTATTTTTAACTTGTACTCGCTATTTTAAAAACTCTAGGCCTTTTTCACCTCTTTCTTCTTATTCTTATTTGGATAACAATGATTTTATATGGTGATTGTGAATATATTTTAAGTTAGTTTATGATGTTATACAGTGGTGGGCTGTTATGCTTTATTTTTTACTATTACTTAGCGTTTCTTAATTGCAAAATGGATTTGTTAGATTTATTGTTGCTTTTGCCAAATTGATGATTGGAACTTGTTCTTGATGATATTTGGAGGTTATGTTTCAAATTTGAACTCATTTGGAGTAGATTTAGGTATTAAATCGTATATTGGATTGTTAGAAGAACAAATTTCTATTTCGGCAATTTGCACTTCAGGCCTATTTTGGCCTTAAGTGCATGAAAACATTGGTTGCACTTCAGACCTTAAGTGCATCTGAAGTACACTTTTTTACTTCATACTTATTGGCCTTAAGTGTAGGAAAACGTTTGTGGCACTTCAGATCTATTTGGTGTTTAGTGTATCTGAAGTGCAATTTTTCACTTCAGACTTATTGGTCTTAAGTGCATGAAATAATTGGTTGAACTTCAGAATTATTTGGCCTTAAGCGCATCTGAAGTGTAATTTTTTCACTTTAGACTTATTGGCTTAAGTGCATGAAATATTGGTTGCACTTCAGACCTATTTGGCCTTTAGTGCATCTGAAATGTATTATTCATTTCAAACTAATTTTTTTAACTTCAGACCAGATAAGTCTGAAGTTGATCGTAAAGTGGGTAAGCTTGCAAATATTTTTGCAAAATGGGTATGTTCAATTGTGCCCCAAAACCGGGTATAGATGAAAATGTCCCGCTAATAAGAGGACGTTTGGACACAGGAATTGTAAAATTCCAAAACAAAAAGCGAAAAAAAAATTCAAGTGAAAATGATATTTGAAAATTATAGTTGTGTTTGGACATAAATATAACTTAGGGTTATTTTTGAAATTTTGTGAGTGATATGAGTAAAAATTTTGAAAAACAGTTTATTGAAGTTTTTTAAATTTTCAAAAAATTTCAAAATTCATTTTCAAGTGAAAATTAAAATTTTTCTGGCCAAACAATGATTTCAAAAAAAAAATGAAAATTTTTCCCAAGAAAAAAAATTCTTATGTCCAAACGGGTTCTAAGTAATAAGTTTGATTTTGGCAAAATACATAATTTACCCATCGACCTTGCAGCGAAATCCATGTTACACACATCTCTTTTACGGGAAATCTTACGCACTTAATCTATTAAAATTGTGTCTAAGACACACTACTTTTGACTAGATAGCACTTGCGTGTATACACACAAAAAAAGCGCATGAAGCCCGTAAAAAAATTCGTTTGTTGTCTCCTCTCCCCACAGGAACCCCCCTCCCCCCTCCTCCCCTCCTCCCCCTGGTCTTCTTCCTCACCACCTTCCCCTCATTTTCTTCCCCAATAGAATTTTTGAAAGAACATATTAATTTTAGATCTAAAATTGAGCGGATTTTGTTGGTTTATTGTCCAAATATTTTAAAAATTATTTATTTGTGATAGCTTTAAAAGCTTTAACAGTAGTATGAAGGTTGGTGAAAAAATCTATAATCCATCATTGTTGGGGTATCGAAAAAAGCTTGAAAAATCAATTGGGTCTTGTTGATTATCGGGTAATTGAACTCAATTTATTGCTCGATTAATTTCAGCTAGTTGTTTAGATAGTGTGGTTGAATTTTGGTGTTGTTAGAAACTTTCTCACAAACAACCATGGTGGTAGCAACAATGGTGCTTAAGATAGAAAATGGAAAGATGAAGAAGATAGGTTTTAATTTTAATTTCGAATATATTTTTTTCCTTGTTAAACTCAATGACACGTGTCACAGCCCTATTAGGGCGTGACTTTCACGTTATCTGAAAAATTGATGAAGCACAAAAATAATGTGTCTTAGATAGACATTTGAAAGGTTGAGTGTATAAAAGATTTCGTGTAGAAGAGAAGTGTGTAAAAGGGATTTTGGTGCAAGTTGTAGTGGTCAGTTAAGACCTTATTTTTACTTCAAATTTTATATTCAACTCATAATCAAAATGATTGCTGCGTTCTTGAAATATACAAAGTTTGAACTAAATTACGGTACGCCTTATATACATTTTCAAAAAGTTCCTCAAAAACTAATTTTCTACTCCCTTCTGTAAGAAATTTTGTTTTATTTACCAGAATAAAGTACGTAAGCCCATATTTCTCTTATCAAAAGCTCAGTGATACACTTTTTCAAACGTTTGAACTACTCGTGCAACAAGACGGAAAAGTCTATGCTTGCACTAACTAAGAAAAGCTAAAGTAACTCGACTAATTCAGAGGTCTCAGATTCAAATGTAGAAAATAAAAAAAAAAAATTAATAAGGAGCGTTTTCACATGAATTATTCGAGTTAATAAATTTCAACATGTAAGTACTAAGGACAGAGGCAGACCTACGTGTAATATTAAAGGTTATTGTTTAACCAAAGAATCGGATTCTTAGTCAAAACTATTTTAAGAAGTACCCGAACTTCTGATAACCAAAAAAATTCACTAAAAACAATAATAGAAATTAGACTTGTAAAAATAGAAAAATAATAAGTGCACAGAAATGTAAATATATTTCAGTAGTGGTTCGAACGTGTCCATACAAGTGAGATCTTACCCCATTTTATAGGGAATTTCTTAATATAACGTCTACTATTAATGATTGAGCATTAATGAATATTTATATCGTTAATGTAACGTTACAATAGGTAATCCTAGTTGTTGC
Source organism: Nicotiana undulata (assembly GCA_005239495.1). Taxonomy (NCBI): domain Eukaryota; kingdom Viridiplantae; phylum Streptophyta; class Magnoliopsida; order Solanales; family Solanaceae; genus Nicotiana; species Nicotiana undulata. The sequence goes on along the minus strand of MDKH01139375.1, from coordinate 31,428 downwards.
GTGAAGATTCTGTAACGTTTAGCTCATTGATTGAAGATCCATGAATCTGCCCTTTATTCTGTCATGGTTCATCTGACCGTGTCTCTTCAACTCCTCAATTAAATTGGAGCTCCCGCTTCTAATTATCTCGTGGGTATTTTACCCCGTACCTCTTTGTTCCGTACCTCTTTCTAAACTCTCATCCAGCTGTCTCTTTTTTATTGATCCACGTAGATTGCTTTTTCATCCAAGATATTACACGTGTAATGCCTATTTTTTACCAATACATATAGTCCTCCCACTTACTATTTATTTATCAATTAAATATTTGGTAAGTGGATACTCATTTATGGCGGAAATGTTTTGTCGCCGTTTTACTTGTACCATTGCATCTGTCTCTGAACGTACGCGTCGCTTGTCACTTCCATTAAATGCATGTGCCAAGTGGTAATTCCGGATTGGTTCTGCAATTCCTCAGCGCACTTTAGGGCTTTTTGCGGCTGCATCAGTCACGAAGTGACAGTTTTTAATAATGACTTTCACATTAGTGGTTTTTCATTTCTTGACGGTTGCCTTCGTATATATATACCCTTTTTTTGCCTTTGCTTCTACGAAAAACTTCAAACTTTCTTTTACTGTTTGCAAGTTCTTTTTTCATGCAAATATGTCATCTTCAAACCAAGACCCCAAAAAAGTAATAATAGTTGATGAACTATCTCCTTCTTCTGCTCCGATCCGGAGTGGGAGGGGCGATAGATTAAGGAGTTTGGGCCAACACCTTCTAGAGGGTCTGCTTCTTCTCAACGTAACATTACTCCCCCACCAACTTCTAGGGTTAGTGTTACTCCATCTTCTTCTAGGGTTAGAGCTTCTAGATCTTCTTCTAAGAGTAGAGAGTCCAGTGAACCACTTCGCGAACCAAAGGTTGATGAGATTGTACCCGCTGAATTTTTTCCCGTAAATGATAGTGAAGCCATAAGAAAACAGCTTTCTTCCACGACGTCTCATGATCGCGCTGATCTTTATCCTACTCAAATCACTGAGGGTTTGATTTCTCTTGTGCGTAGTGACTGTTATTGGAAATTTGATTTCCCGGTCTTGGTCCCCAATGAAAATCAAAGGATAACTTCTTACAAAGCAGGATATTCTTTTGTATATACCTACCCTTTTACTTTGGGTTTCAGGCCTCCCATCGACCCTGTCATTATAGAGTTTTATCGATTTTTTAACGTGTGTTTGGGACAAATCGGTCCTATCGTCTGGAAGGCAGTAGCATGACTCAGATATTTGGCTAACTTGGCTTCACTTCCTTTTACTTTTTATCATCTTATTCACCTCTACTCTCCCAAGTTATTCCGCCAGGGAATCTTTACTCTTGTGGCTAGGAGTAAGAGAGTTTTAGTCATTCCTGATGATGATAAAGATAGAGGTTGGTACGTCAGGTTTGTTGCTACCCTACAGGTGGATTAGTAGGTGAAGAAAATTTACCCTTCCCTGAGAAGTGAAACTTTGCACGTAAGTTTTGTTTACTCACTTATTTCCTTGTTCTTGATAAATGTTCAGTACCGTGACTGTTTTTGTCTTTTTTCAGCAACCATGGGAACCGTCGATGAGATTTTCGGTTTCCGTGGTTGGGTAGAAAATTGTTGTTGATCGCTCCAGTAGAAAAACGTTCTTGGAAATACCTTTCTGCAAGGTTTGGTTGGAAAGTAAAAACCCATGGTAGGTTTTTTTACATTTCCTTTTTCTCTCTTTTTTGAACTTCTCTAATCCTTTTTGTCAGGGTTTCCTGCTCGTGGTGTCACTGCTGGTGCTATAACTTCTTCGAGGCTCTCTCTGGACAAGGCTCAAGAAATAATTTTAAATTCTTCTTCGTCAAAAAGGAAAGCGGATAAGGCTCAAACCTTAGAAGATGAGGAGGGGCAGGAGGAAGGCTCGTTGATTCGAAGGCCACGAGCAAGAAGAAGAGTAATGTCTGATGACGAATCTGCTCCCCTTACTGGACCATCTTTCGTGCCTAAGCTTGATCACTCTACCCCTGCGTACTTTGAAGAGGAAACTCCTTCTACAACCAATGGGTCAGTTGAGAAACTGTTCCATCAAGGTTTTGGCTCAATTTCAGAGGAGGCTCCTCTTGCCATCTTTCCTCCTTCTACTCCATTGGAACTTCAGTATGTCGTGCTTGTTGATGTTTCTGCTTCCCCGTCTATGCCACCCGTGGCTCCTTCATCTACCCTTACTACTGTGACTTCTATTATTGAAGTAGGGTCTTCTAGTAATGGGGAGATGAAGCAAATTATGATCGAGGTTCCTGCGGAAGGTAGCCTCTTAAAGAAATCAGGCCAGGCGGATGTGTGGTTGAAGCCTTTGATCGGACCGATTGAATAGTCAAAATTGGAAATCCATAGATCCCTAACATGGATGAATGAGATTGTACACTCATCCTTGAAGGTATCCTTTCTGTTATTTCTTCTTAAAACTAGCCTTTGCCGTATCTAATTTTCCTTTTTTGTGTAGATCAATCTCATTGTTACAGAGTTGATGAAAAGGATCGCACATACGGAGTAGTTAATGAATGACTACCATACCGAGGTTGATAACTGGAAGGAACAATTTGAGAGCCTTCAACTTGATATGGAAGCAATAGAGGAGAAAACGTGTACCTTAGAGCAGCAGGTTAGAGTGATAGCAGCATAATTAGCCATTGAGAAGGCTTCGTCGAATCAAGCAGGCAAGGATAAGAACATCTTGGAATCTTCATTTGCAGACCAACTTTCCTGTGCTTCTAAAGAAATAAGAAGCTTGAAGGATTTTCTAAACCAGAAAGAGGCTTATGCTGGAGAACTCGTGCAATCGCTTACTCAAACCCAAGAATAACTCCGTGAATCCTCTAACAAGGTTAAATTTATGGAGAGATCTCTTGCTCCTTCACAAGTTTCTTTTGATGTTGTTGTGGTTGAAAGGGATGAGCTGAGAGCAGACGTTGAACAATGGGAGAAGGACTATGAAGCTCTTGAGGATAAGGCAGTTGTTGATGTGAGTTGGGCTTACTTGAATGCCCGGCTTGATACATTAACGGAAGTGGGCCAAGAAAACTTTGACTTACAAGCTGAAATTGTCAAAACTAAGGAGACAATTGAAGGTCTCGGCAAAGTCAAAGTTTTTCATCACCTGAAGTTGAAGTTTCCGTGGGCGATGAAACCGTGCCTGATGAAGCTGCTGCCCAACCCTTTCCATCTCAATATGCTCCTTCTGTTGATGAAGATAATCCCCCCAGTGTCTAGTGAAAGTGTTTGTTAACCCCTTTCTTTCTTTTTTTCTTTTGGAGAATCAATTGGTGGTTACCCCTAGTCCCATTTTGGGGGTAATGTTTGGTTGGTAAGTCCCCAATGACAACTTAGGGGAAATTTTGTATAAACAAATTCGGTTTGGACTAAGTTGATACTTACATTTCTACCGTCGTATAATATTAATGTTTAAATTTCTTATCATGACTTGTGTTTTTCGAGTTTACGTTTTACTCTTAAGTGTTTGCATAAAAATGCTTTATGTTCGGGTTTTTGTTTCACCCTTTGTTATTTAACTTTGGATTTAAATGCTTCAATACTTCGTGTCTTTTTTAAACAAGAACGATTTACAAAAGAGGGCCCTTTCATGAACGACACTTAATGAAGAAGACGTCTCAACTTCATAATAGTGTAAATATACAAAAGAAAGATAGGAATTCACATGTTCCTTTGAGTAATGCTTTGAAGAAAGTTTTTGTATTATTTGAAATTTCATAATACTTTACACGTGTTCAAGTATCGTCTATAACTCTTTCGTAACTGTTTTCTTTTACAATAGATTTTGAATAAATACAAGGGTACAAATTTCAACACCGTGACTAAAATTTGCCTTTAACCTAAACATTCGTTTACATTTACGAGCATGTTTTTTGTAGGTTTCTGAATCAGGCTTTGTATGATAGTCTTCGGCTCTTTGATTTCGCTCGTAACTTTTGATTCATTGGGTAAAATAGGTCTCTAGGCTTGAGCTCTGACTTTTTGCTAGTCTTCTTTCTTGAGCTTTGACTTTTTTGTTAGTCTTCTTTAACTTCCATATTATATAGTCCCCTAAGTGTTTGAGCTTTGAAGAATGAAATCTCGAGCAGTTGACTAATCCTTCCTTGTGGTCCTTACCCTGAAAAGGAAAAACCTACGGGACTCGAAGGTACATAGTTTAGATGATGAATGCTTAACCATTTGAAATGTCCATCAGAAAGGTTGTAACCCTAGATCGGGAATTCAGTTACTTCCTCGTGTCTATTCAGGTCTAATATCATCATTTGGTTATGGGTTAGCTTTTTGCCTATCATCTAAAATTGTTAGTATAACTTTAATTGTACTAAATAAAATCGTGCGTAATGATACCTGACCGTGGGTACTCCTTTTGCTTAGAAGTAATACTTCTTCAAATGAACAACATTCCAACTTGTTGGAAAGATCCTGTCGTCCATGGTTTCCAGCTCATAAACACATTTTCCAGCAATACCACGCACTTTATAAGGTCCTTCCCAATTTGGGTTGAATTTTCCTGCTCCCGCTTCTTTTGTTAATTGGAAAACTTTTTTGAGAACAAAGTCCCCAATTTTAAAATATCTGAGGTGAGCTTTTCTGTTGTAATACCGCTCTATAATTTGCTTTTGAGCTGCCATGCGAATTAAAGCTGCTTCTCTCATTTGTTCAAGTAAATCCAGATTTGTTCTCAGCTCGTCGTTGTTTGTTCAGTTGCTACTGTGAATCTCGTACTTGGTTCACCAATTGCCACTAGTATTAGGGCCTCCGAGTCGTAGACAAGTGCGAATGGGATTTCTCCCGTGGTTGTTTTTGTTGTAGTTCTATAAGCCCATAATACTCCTGGTAGCTTTTCAGGCCAATTTCCTTATGATTTTTCCAATCATTTCTTCAAATTATTGACGATGATATTATTTGTTGACTCGGCTTTCCCATTAGCCACGGGGTGATACGGTGAAGAAGTGATACGTTTGATTTGCCAGCTTTGGAAGAATTCCCTGATTTGCGAGCCTATGAATTGCGGGCCATTATCACATATGATTTCCTTTGGGACATCAAAGCGGCATATGGTGTTTCGTCAAATGAATATTTTCACTTCTTTTTCTCGTACCTGTTTAAAAGCATCTCCCTCTACCCATTTTGAGAAATAATCTGTTAATACAAGTAAAAACCGTACCTTTCCTTTGGCTTGGGGTAGAGGTCCTACTATATCCATTCTCCACTTCATAAATGGCCAAGGTGATATAACCGGATGTAGTAATTCTACGGGTCGATGCATGTTGTTAGCATATCGCTGACATTTATCACATTGAGCTACGAAATTTTCAGCGTCTTCTTCCATCTTTGGCCAATAATACCCTACTCTGATTAGATTTTGACTAGAGATCTTCCACCTGTGTGGTTTCCACAGCGTCCTTCACGTACTTCTTTCATCACGTACTCAGTTGATTAGGTCCGAGGCACCTTGCTAGAGGACCACCAAACATTTTGCGATATAAAGTGCCACGAACTAGGCAATACCGTGCAGCTTTTCGTCAAAGCGCTTGAGCTTCTTTCTTATCCTCAGGCACGATACCATTCTGCAAAAAATTTACAATTTCATTTCTCCAATCCCAGGTTAGATTATTAAATGTTACCTCATTCTGTTCCTGGTCTATTTATGAATGAAATAAATGTATCAAAATTTTTCTTTATTCGTTACATCTGTAACTGATGCGAGGTTAGCTAACACATCTTCTTTTGTGTTTTTCTCTCTGGGTATTTGCACGATCTTCCATGACTGGAATAGCCTCACTAGGTCCCATGCCTTTCCAAATATTGTTGTATTCGAGTTTCTCTGGAGGTGTAAGTCTCCTGCATCTGATTCACCACCAGTTGAGAGTCACTTTTGATCATGATCTGCTCTATTGAGAGTTCTCGTGCTAATTCAAGTCCTGCAATGACAATTTCGTACTCCACTTCATTGTTAGTGATAGGATAACATTTAATAGCTTGCCTTATATTTTCACCCGAAGGTGGTATCAAGACAATTCCTAAACCAGCTCCTTTAACATTAGAAGAACCATCAGTAAATAAAGTCCATGTTCCTGGATTAACTCCGGTAAAAATCTGTAATTCCTTTTCTACTTCCTTAATTATGTTAACATTAAAATCTGCAACAAAATCGGCTAAGACCTGAGACTTTATTGTTGTCCTAGGTTGATAAACAATGTCGTATTCGCTTAGTTCTATTGCCCATTTAGCCAATCTTCCTGACAGTTCCTGTTTATGCAGGATATTTCTTAAAGGATATGAAGTTACAACAGCAATTGGATGACACTGAAAGTATGGTCTTAACTTCCTGGCTGCCCCTACTAGAGCCAAGGCTAATTTTTCTAGATGGGGGTATCTAGTTTCAGCATCCAGTAAGGATTTACTTACATAGTAAATAGGATATTTCTTACCTTTGTCTTCCCTTACCAGGACTGCACTCACAGCTATTTCTGCAACAACAAGGTAAATATACAACCTTTCCCCTTCCTTTGGTTTGGATTGTAGTGGGGTATTTGATAGGTAGACCTTCAAGTTTTTAATGGACTGTTGGCATTCTTCAGTCCATTCGAACTGATTCTGCTTCTTTGGTACTGAGAAGAATTTGAAACTCTTCTTTGAAGATCTTGAAATGAATCTTCCTAAAGTTGCGATCCTACCTGTCAGTCTTTGAACTTCTTTTTTGCTCGTGAGTATATCAGGTATTTCTTCAATAGCTTTAATTTGCGTAGGATTTACTTCAATGCCTCTATTTGATACGAGAAAACCCAAAAACTTACTTGATTCGACGCCAAAGGCCCACTTTTCTGGATTTAGTTTCATGTTATACTTGCGGAGGATCTCGAATGTAGTTGAAAGATGTTGGAAGTGGTCTTCAGCCTGCGTTGACTTCACCAACATGTCATCAATGTATACCTCCATTATCTTCCCCAGATATTCCTGGAACATCTTGGTCACCAGCCTTTGATATGTGGCTCCAGCATTTTTCAAGCCAAAAGGCATGACTTTGTAACAGTAAGTCCCCCTGTTTTGTAATAAAGGGAGTTTTTTCCTCGTCTTAGGGGTCCATTTTTATCTGATTGTAACCAAAATATGCATCTAGAAAGCTTAACAATTCATGTCATGCAGTGGTGTCAATCATTTGATCTATGTGTGGTAAAGGAATGAATCCTTTGAGCATGCTTTGTTTAAATCAGTGTAATCTACGCATACTCTCCATTTACCATTTTTTTAGGTACTACTACAGTATTAGCTAACCAATCGGGATATTTTACCTCGCGTATTGAACCGATTTTTAAGAGTTTCTGTACCTCTTCATCGATTACTTGATTCTTGAATAGTCCCTGCTTTCTTTTCTTTTGCTTGACAGGTACGAATGATGGGTCTTCATTCAGTTTATGAGTCATCACTCTGGGGTATACCTGTCATATCTGAATGGGACCAGGAAAAACAATCTGCATTAGATTTCAAGTATTCAATTAACTTACCTCTTCTAGTCGGGCTTAGCCTTGCTCCTATGTGGATTTTTTGTTCAGGATTATTTTCGAACAGAGGAACAACTTTGAGTTCTTCAGTAGTCGTCTTTATGTTTTCATTCTCTTCCGGTTCTTGAATAACATCGGGCTTGGAATCCATGTCTGTATGTTTTTATGCGATCTCCATGGTGATTTGATTCACCGTGTCTTTATCGTTTGTTCCCGTATCTGTTTGAGTTGCTCTCGCGTCTTTTAGCTCTTCCTCCGCTTCTTTTTTATTTGAGTGCATTACTAAATTGATATTCCTCAAAATTTGTTGATCACCTCGAATCTGTTGAATTCCCCATTTTGAAGGGAATTTGATAACCTGGTGTAGAGTGGATGGTACTGCGTCCATGTCATGAATACATGGTCTTCCCATAATTACATTATAGGCCATGTCTGTATCAATAACTTGAAATTTTGTTTCTTTGAGGACGCCTTCTACATAAGTACTCAACGCAATTTCTCCCTTTGTTATTACTATAGAATTATCGGATCCGGATAAGGAACGTGCTTTTGGAATTACTTGGTCTCCCATTAGCTTCTCTTCCACCACTCTTAGTAGAATGATATTAACTGAACTACCTAGATCAATCAATACTCTTCTAGCGTTAGTGTCATGTATAAGTAAAGATATTACCAGTGCATTGTTATGTGGGATCAATAACCCATCTGCATCTGCATCGTCAAATGTTATGCTATCAGCCTCCAAGGTTTCACGAGTCCGTTTCCCGTGGGTTATTGTGAACTTCGTTGCCTTTTTTGCTGCGGTATAGGTCACGCCATTAACCTCCGCTTCTCCGTTTATCACATTTACTGTTCTCTTCGGAGATGGTGGTTTTGGGGGCTCCTTCCTATTCTTCATATATGCCTGCTTACCTTTTTTCACTAAATAATTCAGTTAGATAGCCCTGTTTTAATAAGTGTTCTACCTTACCTTGCAGTAACCTGCATTCTGATGTTCTGTGGTCGTGGTCGTTGTGAAATTCACACCAGAAGTCTGGGTTTCTTCTGTTTGGATTTGATCTCATCTCTTTGGGCCATCTAACTTTATCACCCATATTTCTTAATACTGTAATTAACTCGGAAGTACTTACATTGAAGTTATAGTCTCCAATTCTTGTATACGTATTATTACCTCTATTTCGTTCATCTCGATCCTTTTTGGATCTTGATGATGATGAACTTGAATCTCTGTTTGACGGTCTATGATCAGGCCGTGGGTTTTCAAATTTGGAACGAGCTTCTCGTCCCGAAGGTCCCATATATGGTTCGTACCTATTTTTTCCAGTTCTCCTCTCTGATTCTGAGCGTCTAGAGCTTGTCCTATATTCTGCTTTTGATTGAGCTATGGTATCCTCTTCAATTCGCAATTTGGTGTTGTACCTGTTGTAAACATCATTCCACGTCGTAGCTGGGAATTCTCTTAGACTTTCTTTGAGTCTCCTCGTGGCTTCAGAGCTTTTTTTGTTTAGATTGGTTGCAAATGCCATAGCTTCCCAGTTTTCAGGTACTCTTTGTAACAACATCCTTTCCCGTTGAAACCTGTCTACGAATTCACGAAGCAATTCTGTATCTCCCTGTTTTACTTTGAATATGTCCTCTATTCTTTTCTCAACTTTTTCTGCACCGGAATGTGCTTTTATAAACGAATCTGCAAGCTCAACAAAAGAATCAATAAATTTTTTGGGTAAGAGAGAATACCACGTTAGTTCTCCTTTGGTAAGCGTCTCTCCAAACTTTTTGACCAGCACAGACTCGATTTCATGATTAGTTAAGTCGTTGCCTTTTACTTCCGTGGTGAATGCAGTAACATGGTCACGTGGACCAGTTGTCCCGTCATATTTTGGTATATCGGGCATTTTAAATGTTTTGGGAATCGGCAAAGGTGTTGCACTTGGCTTCCATGGTTGTTGAAAGTATTTGTCAATATCAATCCCCTTGATGACAGGTGGTACTCCGGGAATTTGTTCGATACGATCGTTTTGTTCCTTCACCTGTTTCTGCAAGGTTAGTATTAAAGTTTGTAAATCTGAATTATTAGTCATACCTGGTCTCCCTTCAAGGGATTCGTTTGGAGTGCCTCTACTTCCAGAATTGGCTAGTCATGACTGTGGATTTTCCACAGTTGCAGTGTTGTTTGGAAGAGGCGTAGGTGTTATAGTTGGTAGCCCTCTCACGAAAGCTTGAAGAGCTTCATTCACATATTCAACAACTATTTGTTTCACGGTGTCTTGCTCTCCTGTTTGTTCATTTCCAATCTGGTCATTGTTGTGAGTTGTGTATCTTTCTGGGGAGTTGTCTCTTGAACCTCGTGGGGTCCCCTGAGGCGATGGAATTGGAGTTCTAGTTGCCTGTTGGTTGTTATCGTTGGTGTTCGACATGATTCAGTAAAGATAATCTAGGAATGCAAAAAAGGATTATCAGGTTCCCGACAACGGAATTAATTTGTTTAACCAAAGCACCGGATTTTTAGTTAAAGATATTTTAAGAAGTACCCGGGCTTCTGATAATCAAGAAAATTCACTAAGAACAATAATAGAAATTAGACTTGTAAAATAGGAAAATAATAAGTGCACAAAAATATAAATATATTTCAGTAGTGATTCGAACGTGTCCATACAAGTGAGATCTTACTCCCTTTTATAGAGAATTTCTTAATATACAAAACTTGTATAGGTAGGATAATTTACTAAATATGAACATTTAGAGTTCCGATAGTGTATAAAAATAAAAAAATCCCATATATATATGCAGAATAATAGTGGCCCGTAAGGCTTCATAAGACAGCATGGGACTAAGGACAAGACTGAGATAACATTATCTGGTCAAGTAGGTCAGTTAAGGCCTGTGTTAGAAAGAACCTCCCTCAGATCAAAGTTTCTTCATTTGTTGATCTATTTATATTTTGTGGTGTTGTGGCCCCCTCCCCCAACTTTTTCTCATTAAATTCCTCTATCTTTTCTATCAAAAGTTCAAAGCTCAGCCGTTCTTATCAGGGTAAGGTTAGGTACTTGACAACCCATCCCCAATAAGTACGGCACTCTTTTAGTCTTTACCCACAACACCATATACTATTATTTTTGCTGAATTAATAAGTATGAATTGAGTCAATACCAAAAATATCATCATTTCATGCTCAGGTGCTATTATTTGTTTTTCTCTCTACATATATTGTTTTATTTAAATTCAGTTAAAAAAAAAGTATATCTGTAGTCTACCCTGCCTTGTGAAGATTGAAAAATTATTTCCGATAGATCCTTAGTAACCTTTTAAAATATAAAGATGCTATTATTTAATACTAACAATAAGTACAAAAAGAAAAGGTAATACAAGTAGCTAATTTATTAAAGTAATAATAATAATAGGCTCTTGCAACACATGAAAGGTTATCTTTATTATTTGTGTGGGGACAAAAATAAATGAAAAAAAAAGGATAATTCGTACCGTCCGTTTGCACTTGAATGTGTCCTTCCTCACATATTTTCTCCACCGAATGAAATGGTCTACGTAATGACCTGTTTTTTTTGGGGCCCAAATTACATTTCCAATTCCAGAAGAAAATGACTCCATTACTCCTTCGTCAACACTACCATCCTTTTCTGTCCTTTCCCGTACGGCATTCTCCCTTCCTCCTTACTTGACCATTCTACCCTTTTTATATATTACAGTCAAACTTGTTTATAACAATCTCGTTTGTTTCGAATAATTTTAATTATTATAACAGTCTCGCTTGGATGATGTTATAAAAAATATATATTATATGGAGTTATGTACACTGAAAACTATACCATTTCCACTTGTTCCCTTCTGTTTTAGCCGGTAGCGAAACTATGAATTTACTCAAGGGTGTTCAAACTTGGAAGAAGTGGAATTTTTTTTCGAAAAAAGTGTTTAATACATGTTATATATCTTCAAAATCTAATATTTTACATATATATACAATATAACTTTCCGATAAAGAGTCAATCAGTTGACCACCCTTTATAACATACAGCTTCGCCCGTGGTTTTAGCCTCTGAAAATCTTAATGCAAGTGAGAGATATTATAATCAAGTTAGGTTTATTTTTGAAAAACAAACACATCATCTAGGGTAGGTATTATACATGAAGTCTCCAAAGCTAAAAGGGTACATTGGTCTTTTCAGGAATATGGAGAAGTTCTAAAAGGATAAAAAAGTAAATTAACACACTCTTCATCTTCACTTTGGTTCTGAACTGCTCAAACTAGGCCAGTGTTTTTCTGTTAACGGTTGCTTCTAATTTTCCATCTTTTTCTGTCATCAAATTCACTTACAAAATATTTATATCTCCACCTGCAAATTTCTCCTCTAAAATCCTACATACCATCTTCTTATTCTTCCAAATTCCTCAACACATAGTATTTTTTATATATATTGTTTTTCCACCAAATCTGTGTCAACTTGTATAGAAAAGCATAAAGCTCTAATCTTTATCTCAAAAATGATCCCTAAAGTTTCAATCTTGGGAACAATGAAGAAGCAAAAAACAAATTTTCAATCCAATTTCAACAACCACTTTGATCTTCTTTCTGAAGAAATTGTCTTTTCTATTCTTGATTATCTTAATGACAACCCAATTGACAAAAAATCATTTTCTCTTGTTTGCAAGACTTTTTATACTATTGAATCTCACCATAGGAAAATCTTGAAACCCCTTAGGTCAGAACATTTGACAAAGATTCTTAGCAGATACCCACAAGTTAACCATCTTGATCTTTCCCTTTGTCCTAGAATTACAGATAGCTCACTTACAGTTATAGCTAGTTTTTGTAAGGAAATGTTGAGGTCAATTAATCTTTCAAGGTCTAAGTTTTTTACCCATTTGGGGTTGTCCAATTTGGTGTTAAACTGTGGTAATTTGGTTGAAATTGATTTGTCAAATGCCACTGAGTTGAAGGATGTAGGTGCTGCTGCATTAGCTGAGGCAAAGAACTTGGAGAAGTTGTGGTTGGTGAGGTGTAAGTCTATAACAGATATTGGACTTGGTTGTATTGCTGTAGGCTGTAGGAAGCTGAGGTTACTTAGCTTGAGATGGTGTTTGGGTGTTGGTGATTTAGGTGTGGGTTTAATTGCTGTTAAGTGTATGGAGATTCGTTGTTTGGATCTTTCTTACCTGCCGGTAATCGATCTTTTCTTCCCTTTATATTGATTGAGATTGCTTTTTTGTGTTGTATATTCTTCTGGATGGTAGAGTTTGTTTGGATTGATATCTTTTTTTTGTGTTTCCCTTTGAGTTTAGTATAACTTGTTTCTGTTTTACTGCTTTCATAGTAAGCTTGTTTGTCGGTCTAATATACTCCCTCCGTGTAACACCCCTGTCTTTAGACAGAGTCCCGTATCGGCAAAACACAATAGGTATGTTGGCTATATAAGTTAACAAGCCTTAGACCCTAGTGACGCGTTTTAAACCCGTGAGGGACTAGGCCTAGTGCGGACAATATCACTAGCAGTTTGGGTTGTTACACTCCGTTTCAATTTACATGACGTAATTTGATTGGACACAAAGCTTAAGAAAGAAAGGAAGACGTTTGAAACTTGTGAGCTTAAATATACCATGACAGTTGTGTGGCTATAAAAGCTTGTCACTAAGGGTAAATGGGAGGTTCAAGTTAAATCTTTTCCAAATTTAAAAAGGTTCCATTCCTTTAGAACCTACTAATTAATAAGGAAATCGTGTCATTCTTATTGGAACAGAGAGAGTAGTTCAGTTGAACGCGTTGTCATGGTAAGAGTATGCTGTTGATTGGTTGGTTGTTCAGTTGACAATATTTATTCAGGACCTGAAGCTGGTGAATTCTATGTGTATCGTCATGTTTCAATCAATGATTATCATGCGACTTGTCACTTTACTTGAGGATTTCGAGAACTATTTTTCATTTCTCATTGTCATACTTTAACCAAGCTAGTTAACAGATTAATGGACATACTTTCAAAATGATTATGGAATTGGTTTATTTGAATTATGATGTATCCTGGATGCCTAATATGCATATGTATGTCGTATAATAAATGTAGCTTAAGTGAAGATTGTTTTGGGAATGTTAGTTTGTTATATCTTTAACATGGTCTAAGAGACTGCTATATTTAATCTTTGTAATTGAATGGAAGAACTTGTATATTATTCCAAGAGGTTACACGTATAAATACATGTACATAGCGTTCTAACTATGGAAAGAATCAAAAAGGGAAATCCTATACATCTGCTATTAATGCTTATAAATATGCTATCGCGCACATCACATCAAATGTGACTAAGTTCATTCTATAACAATCTTCTTTCTTAAAACTTCATAAGCATATTTTTGTTCTCTATCCGCCATAAGGAACGTAATGAGTTTTCAGTGATCAACAAGTGCTTACGTGTCACTACTGAATGCATCAAACTCAATGCTGATTCTTTTGAATTAGAAGGGAAAGGACATCCGCCAAAAAGTTATCTTACATTATTACAGATTTGCTAATATTCAACCTGTCTTAGACAAGTGTATCCTTTGTATTGCGTTTTCTCCACTGAGGAGATGCGCCTTTTAGCATGCTTCTGGCCTGAAGTTTGCCAAAGAGAAGCTACATTGCAGAGTCCAGCTATTGAATCCTCTTGAACACGTGTAACTCTACAATCCTATACCTGTTCGGATGAATAATTGAATGTTCTCTTATTCTACTCCTGGATGACTTGAAATTATTGTAGGTTTTATTGTTGTAGAGCATCTAAGCAGATTCTCTCGTATGCGCTCACTGCTTATGTTTTGTATAAGACCTAGTAAAGTAGCTTAATTTGTCTGGTCTACAGGTCTCAGTTACATTGGTGACCATTAATTACTATGAGAAAGTTCTTGTTGACGTGATTTCAAAGTCTTTTTTTTTTACTTACCAGTTTACTACGACTTTGGTTCTGAAGTTAAATTCCAGATGTAAATACGTTGTGGTGGCTTCCTGTATTTATGAAGTTGTTATATGTCGTCTTTTTCAGTGTCTTGTTATGAGATCCTATCTTCTTTTCTTTCTTCCTTTTTTTTTTTTTTGGTTTTGCTATGTTCTTTTTTTTTTCTTTCTGCGGGCTCTATTTGAGTATTGTACAATAATGTGTTAATCTTCTTATTATGCAGATCACTAATGGATGCTTATCGTCAATCTCAAAACTGCAATATCTTGAAGATTTGGTTCTAGAAGGTTGCTATGGGATTGATGATGACAGCCTTGCATCCCTCAAGCAAGGCTGCAAGTCACTAAAGGTGTGTACTCTTGAAGACTTTGGTTCTCATATTCTTCTTTCCTTCAGAAAATAGAAAAAAATAAAGGGATATTGTTATTGTGTGGACTACAATTTTTGAATTGTGATATAATCCTAGCTTCAAGCACCCTTTCTTTCATATGTACAAAGTATATGGCTACTTTTCTTAATTGCCCAGTTAATAATTGGAGTCTCACGGAACCCAAGGGTGTGGCCTAGTGGTCAATAAAGTGGGTTACGAACCATGAGGTCTCGGGTTCAAATCTCAGCAAAGGCGAAAAGACCAGGTGATTTCTTCCATCTGTCCAAGCTTGGAGGACAGACTTACCTGGTACTTGTTGCTGGTGGGAGGTAGCAGGTATCTCGTTCTCGTGGAATTAGTCGAGGTCCGCATTAGCCGGCCCGGACATCACAGTTATCAAAAACAAAAAATAATACTTGGAGTCTCACTATGCCAACACTACTATAAGTTTTCTGAGATAGTTAATAATTGAGGTACCGGGAGTATAGGCAGCTCAGAATTCTACCTGATTGTCAGATGTCCCAAAGAAGTGGCCTATTATGAAATTAAAGTGCTCCCTTGCACATCATTATCTGTTTTTTTTTTTTGCTCCCCATTTACAAGTTATTTCTACTTTACATTCAAAGTCACTGTTGACTAATATCACTACATGTATGTTGGCTTTTTTCAGGCACTTGATATGTCAAGCTGTCAGAATGTTAGTCACGTGGGTTTGTCATCTCTCACTAGCAGTGCCGAATGTCTGCAGCAACTTATCTTAGCATATGGTTCTCCTGTAAGGCTTAACTGACTTAAGCATCTTTCAGTAGTATAAGTTTTAATTCGATTGATGATTTACAATTATTGGTATTTCAGGTAACATCAGCTGTCGCGGATAGCTTGCAGAAGCTTTCCAGGTTGCGGTCCGTCAAACTAGATGGTTGCCAAGTTACATGCTCTGGACTGAAAGCTATTGGAAATTGGTGTGTTTCACTAAGGGAACTGAGCTTAAGTAAATGCTTGGGGGTGACGGATGAAGGTCTCTGCTCCGTCGTAACAAAGCACAAAGACTTAAGGAAGCTTGACATTACTTGTTGCCGCAAGATAACTCACCTATCCATTTCCCATATAACAAATTCATGTGCCTCCCTTACTTCTCTCAGGATGGAGTCTTGTACTCTAGTCCCGAGAGAAGCTTTTGTTCTAATTGGACAGCGTTGCCAGTATCTTGAAGAGCTTGACCTTACAGATAACGAAGTTGACGATGAAGGTCGCCCCTTTGCCCTTAAGGTTTCAAGCTTTTGTCGTAATTTCAAAACTTCCACCTTTTTGTATCTTATGCTCTCCTACATATGCAGGCTTGAAGTCCATTTCCAAGTGTGCCCGTCTTTCCAGCCTAAAGCTGGGGATCTGCCTGAATATAACTGATCAGGGCGTTACTCACATTGGCATGTGCTGCTCAAATCTTAAGGAGCTTGATTTATACAGGTGTATATTTCACAGTGCTTCATATCTTGTGCAATTTCTTTGACCTTTTTGTTTTTTTTGGTAATGGACTGGAAACTCTAACTCTACGCTATGACGTTCGAGAGATAAAGTGTGCTGATCGCTGGATTAATTATTCTTCTTGACAGATCAGCTGGAATTTCCGACTTGGGAATATTAGCAATTGCTCGCGGTTGTGTTGGCCTTGAAATGATCAATATTGCCTATTGCAATCATATTACTGATGGCTCGTTCATATCTTTATCCAAGTGTTCAAAGTTGAATACACTCGAAAGTAGAAGTTGTCCTTTTGTCACATCTTTTGGTCTTGCCGCTGTTGCTGTGGGATGTAAGCAACTTACCAAGCTAGACATCAAAAACTGCCGCAACATTGATGATGCTGGAATGATTCCACTTGCTCACTTCTCGCTTAACCTCAAACAGGTAATTTCTCGTTCATTGAATGTAATGTTCGACGGAGTGAAGCATTGGCATCTAATAATAGCTGGTCATCTGTCAAATACACAGATAAATTTATCCTACACTTCAGTGACGGACGTTGGGCTGTTGTCTCTTGCTAGCATCAGAAGTCTGCAGAACATGACAATCCTACACCTGAAAGGTTTGTCTCCCGGTGGACTAGGAGCTGCACTTTTGGCTTGCGGTGGACTTACTAAAGTTAAGCTGCAGACATCGTTTAAACCGTTGCTACCACAACCTCTTCTTCAACATTTAGAAGCCCGAGGTTGTGTCTTCCAATGGAGAGAGAAACCATTTCAGGTACTTTTCTCATATAATTCTTACCTTTTCCATTTACACTGAAAAGTATGTGATGCTGCTTCATGCAGTTTCGGAGCCTTTCTTGATATTGAGACAGTAAAAGAGGCGTTTTTGCTTTAATTATCTTTGTGGTAATAATGAAATGTCTTATTTCTTACTCCTATTGGTTAAACACAGGCTGAAGTAGATCCGATATGCTGGAAAATTCAGCTGGATAATTTAGATGAAGATTAAAGTCAACCGTTTGAGCCGTTTATGCTGGTGGCCTGTGATGAAATGGATCGTCGTCCCAAAAGTTAAGTCATTTGTTCATCTGTTAGCACTTCATCAGGCATTAGGTGCATTGTTTATGGTTCATGTTTTACGCGTTTCGCGTCTGTAACTTGTTCATATGTATTCTCTAAATACTCGGTAAATTCCAAAAAAGAGGGAAAGTCATTTGCCATTCAGCATTTCCCTGGCATCAGATCAATTTTGTCACAAATGTTATGAGATGGATTGAACAGATTGAGAAAACCATGTTTCAATAACTGCTTTGTGAATCGTTTATTGTTTTCTACTTAAATTTTATTTTATAAGTTTCTCATTGTTACGCGGCGCCTTCCTGAGATTCCTTGGAAGAGCGACGTAAGGCTAGGCAACTGATGTCAGTGCAATTGCTGTCCGCCAAGTGAGGTCCTCTCCATACGCTAGACGAGATTGTCAGTGCCATACGAGAAAACCAATGTCAAGAACAATTGAGAGAACAATAACGAGAATTGAATAAAAGCTTGATTGCATTAATGAAAGTTATTACAAAAGAAGGCTGGAGGAGAGACACCAGTACAGAGAATTGCTTGCTAAAAAGTTTTTGATTTCTTGATCCCCATCTTTTGAGAAAAAAGAACAACAGAAAGTATAATCTCACAACTTGCTAGTTAAACTATGCACCCAGATGAAGCAGCAGGCACATGTCCGTAGAACCGTAGAACTTATAACAAGGAGATGGTTGTGGCGCGAAATACTCTTGTGCACCTATGTCATTTGGCTTGTGCGCAAGCCCGCCCCTTATGGAAGAATTGAGGAAAAATGCCTTTGAATGGTCTAATGGTTAACAACCCAACCGACATCCACTGTAAAGGTTAGGGTGGTGTCATAAGTACCATTTCATCCTCAGTCAGATGTGTCGGGTTCAAGTCCTGAGAATGGAGTCTCCTTTGGGAGTGCATATTACTAATGTTTCGGTTTCAAGTTTTGGGAATGGATCTCCTTTAGTAGAAAGCGTTTTACCATCAATTAGCCGTGCCACAAAGTGGGTACCGGACACGGGCGAAAAATGAGAAAAATTGAGATACTAATTAACTGTTCCCTCATTCCATTTTAACTGATTTACATTTTATTATAGGGTCAAAAGTAATTCTCTGTCAACTTATTGTTTGAATGAAATTTCTAGCTAGGTAAAATTTTAATTTCCAAAAGAAAAATGAATCTATATCTCAATGCTAGACCAAACAATATGTAAATGAAGTAAGTTTAATAAATATTACTCCCCCAGTTTCAAACTTTCAATTTAGATGACACATTAATTGAAAATAATTTCACTTTAAACTCTTCATTTTATCCATTTTACCATTAATGAGAAGCTTTATAAACACACAAATGTCATGGTCCCACAAAGCTTTACCTTAGCTTTAAGACCACAAGTTTCAAATTTTTTTTTTAATTTTCTTAAATCCGTATCGACTCAAACTATCTCATCTAGATCGAAACAGAGAGAGTATGAGACGGGGAGAGGGAATCACCTCTCCGTAGCTTTGATACATATGTACATATCAATTTACACTCTGAATTTTAACATACAGGTTTTCAGCAAACAGGAAATATCTCTGTAGCTTTGATACATATGTACATGAAAACAAGGAACGAATAACAGATGTACATAGACAGAGGCGGATCCGGGATTTAAATTATATGGGTTCAACCTTTAAGGTTCTTAGCATTGAACCCACCGTATTTTTAAAGTCGTGGATTCAGACCTACCATTTGTTGAAATTTTAGTACGTTTTTCACATAAATTTATAGTTCACATCGCAAGTACTGAGTTAAGATGAATCGAATAATGAGACTCAGACTGTCTATAAGATTTCATCAAATGTAGGATTTATTTGAGAGCTTATATCCAGAAATAAGAGCTGACACTGCCAAAACAAAGAATGCCAAGAACTCCATACTAATTGCTGCTACTGAAGAATCTGTGAATATGTTGTCATTATTTTCTCTCATCCTATTTGTCAATGGCACAGCAGATGATGCAGCTGACAATAACAAGTATGCTACCACCTGCAATTCCCATAAAATTTGAGATCAAAATTCAATCAAGAACTACTCTTCCTTTTTCAAGTTTATTGAATTCAATTTTAAAAAAAGGCAGTCCGGACTGTCCGGTGCACTAAGCTCCCGCTATGTCCGGGGACCGGGAAAGGGCCGGACCACAAGAGTCTATCGTACGCAGCCTTACCTTGCATTTTTGCAAGAGACTGTTTTCACGGCTCAAACCCGTGACCTCCTGGTCACATAACATCAACTTTATCAATAACGTCAAGACTCCCCTTGTAGTTTTTTGAATTCAACTATTCATATAAATATAGAAAATCACAAACCTGATCACCAAAGAAGCTTAGCAAAGCTAAATTTTGACGTGAAAATGATGCCTTGCCAGTTGAAAATTCATGAATTTGTCTCAGAACTTGCAATCCTGTATATAATGTGGACAGAATTGCAATAGCCAACACATACCTGTTATAACCACATCCCAAAATTCCAATTCAATTTCCGAGTTTAGAAATTACTACTACGTCTCGATCCCAAACATGTTACATTAGCGATATTAATCTTCATCGTCCATGTCGCTCCATTTAAACTAGGGTGGCAATTTGAGCTCAAACCCGTTCAACCCGCCCACGTCCAATCCGCTCAGAGATTAATGGAATGGGCTAAAAACATTTTAGCTCATGGGTCAATTTGGGTTGAGTCCAAGTTAACCCATTCTGACCCATTTAGCAACCCAAATACAATACATGAAACTCACCCAAAACAAAGGGATCTCAACCCACTTATCTAGAAATTTACTTAGTTGCCCCAATTTTTCATTTTTTTTTTTGTATTTTCAATTTTATGTTCTTTTGTTTTTCTGTGCCACCCACCCACTCTACCCCTCCCGCAAACCCCCTCAAAAAAGTTTTTTTAACTTTTTTTTGTATTTTCAATTTTCTGTTTTTTTTTATATTTTTCTTCACCACCCACCCTACCCTCTACCCCTCCTCCCCCCGCAAAATATTTTTTAACTTACACATTTTAAGGTAAAAGATTTTTTAATGCAAGATGAGCATGATTCTAAAACATGGGTCAAGTTGGGTGGGTTGAATTATGACCCATTGTTTAGCCCATCTTGACTTAGCCCAAGTACACTTTGGGTTGGGTCGGGCAATGACCCATTTATTGACCTAATCCATCTTGTCCCGCCCAAATTCAGCCCAACCCGCCCCTTTGCCACCCCTAATTTAACGTCATTTCTAATGTTCATTATGCGATATATACAATTAAATATTAAAATAACTACTCCCTCCGGTCAACATAAGTAATTTTTTGGTTTTTTTTTGTGACCCAAAATAAGTGATTTTTCCAGATTTCAAGAATGAATTAATATTTTTTTCCTACATTGTCCTTGGAGTAAATAACGTTTGAATATGTATTAGGAGTGTTTAAGTGAAATAGTAAAGGTCAATATGGTCAACTCAATTGCTAATTAATGCTAAAAAGTAA
Organism: Nicotiana undulata; assembly: GCA_005239495.1. Lineage (NCBI taxonomy): Eukaryota > Viridiplantae > Streptophyta > Magnoliopsida > Solanales > Solanaceae > Nicotiana > Nicotiana undulata. The sequence goes on along the minus strand of MDKH01139375.1, from coordinate 10,525 downwards.
ATTCTTAATTTGTGTGAAAACAACTAAAAATCACTTATTTTGGACCGGAGAGAGTAACTTGTAACTAAACATACTAACATGACTAAAATTTAATCAAAACAAATTGATGTTTGCATATACGTTTTTATTTATTTTAATTTCATAGGAAAAATAGGAAAAAAATACACAATATAGTTGTTGCCAATAACCGACAAAATATTTTTTTTTAATATATTAATAGATGATATGCATATAATATACCCTCTCATTTCAAATTAGATGAGATACTTTTCTTTTTAGTCTATTCCAAAATAAATGACATATTTTTAAATTTGGAAATAATTTTACTTTGAACTCTTTATTTTACCTTAACAAGAAGTTTTTATAACCACAAAAATATCATGGCCCCATAAATCTTTTACCCCTTAGATTTTAAGATTACAGAGTTTCAAAAATCTTTTTTTTTTCTTCATAAACTCCATATCGAATCAAACAAAAACGAAATATTTTTCGATTAGGTAGCGAATGTAATCATTTCTGATCAACCGGCCAAATATGTAATTTACAGAAAAAATCATGATTATGGCCCAAGCGAAGTGTATACCTGTATTCTTCATATTTATCAAAATCTTTCCAATCACCATGGTTATTGCTAGCCATGACAATGAAAGAAATCAATGAAAAAACCAAGGCAAGACCATGCAAAACTAAAGAACCCCTCTTCACCATATCTTCTCTTTTCCAGCTTTTGACGATGTTGGACACTCCGGCGCCGATTCCCGGTGCTTGGCTCTCTCCATCTCCGGCGGCCGGAGATGTAGTTGTAGGGGCTGGCAAAGCATCTATCACCTTATCGGATTTTGTATTCGTCATTTTCTCCTCAAAATTAATGCCTTTAATTAATAGGCTTATAAAATAAGAAAGATTTCAAATTGGTAAAGGTCTTGATTTTTTGATAATTTGAGGATTGGGATATGTTATAATTGTAGAAGAAGAAAGAAGAGAATAGAAAAGAAACTAGAACTATACTCTAGTAATCTTTGCTGTATTTGACAACTCAGTTTTGTCGTCATTTTAAAATTGGTTTGGGATAAGAAAAAGAATATTTTTCTGGTTGTAACTATATGGAGTTATGTACACTGAAAATACAAATATATTTTTACACTTGGATTAAAAGTTATATATTCGCATTCGATGTTTTTCGAACTTTCTTTGCTCTCTGTTCCTAATATTTGAGTTTCTTTTTTCTGGACCTAGCTTGTGGTATGTTCTTATCATAATTTTCAACTAATTAATTCATGTTTTTTATATAAATTTATAATTATGTGATGAGAAGGGGAGCCTTGGTGTAATTGGTAATGTTATTGTCATGTGACCAGGAGGTCACGGTAAGCCGTGAAAACAGGTTCTTGTACACCGTGGCGGAGCCAGGAATTTCAATAAAGGGAGTCAAAATATAAAAAACAATCTCACCAAGAAGTCAAGGGATGTCATTATATATTATATATACATATTTTTAAAAAAATTACCAAGCTATACAGTTTAATTTTCCAGCGAAGAGGTTTCGGTTGACACCCCTTTGATGCATGTGACTCCTACACTGCTTGCAGAAATACAATATAAAACTACATACTATATACTATTATAGTCCGGCCTTTTACTGAAACCCGCATAATCGTGCACCGGGCCTGCCCTTTTATTTTTAAGTGATGTAAGGACGAGATATGGTTTTCATATCAACAGTCAAGATGATTATTATGGATAACGAATTAAATGACAACTGATCCGAGGAGACACCCCTATGTGGTTAGCTGAGCTGTAAAAGCTTGAGTTTGAATTTTTTATATATGGAATTTCAGCATAATGTGCCGAAATTTCATAATATGCTAGAGTTTTAAGTTTTTATAATATGCTGAAAGTTTATACGCAGGAGTCCCACAACCTATCATATTATGTTGAAACTTTTTGTATTTTCAGCTAAAATAACAAAAAAAATTCTATAACTTTGCAAACGTTGACTATTTTTCACGAACCAATCCGAAATATCCATTAATTTTCACGCGGCTTTATCGTTGTAGGCCCAATTTCCAGATTGTTCGAGTTTGTACGAGTGGGTCCTGCTGAGTCAACTCAGATTCCAAGTCATCTAATCGAGACACGTTTGGTTGTATAATTTTTCTGTAATGCGCTAATGATTCTAATCAGGACAAATCTAATTTTAAGTAAGTTAGGATTGAACATATGATATACATAACTTATCATGGTCTGCATTTAAATTTATTTTATGCTAATATTATAAAAATAAAAATTGCTAACATATTCTATTTTTTCTATTGACATAAAAATCTACACTAAGGCTACTACAGAAAAAAATATCGATTACAAAATGATGCTCCTGCCGATTGCCGTGTAGGTTAAGCAATGGCGAAGCCAGGAATTCAGTAAAGGCGTTCAAATTTTGAACAAACTTTACAGTCAGTGGACTATGCAAGAGTGTTCAAAGTTTATTTTTAATCATAATATTTTACTTATACGTAGTATACCTTTTTAACGAAGGATAATCAACCTTGAACCAACGTAGCTTTGCCCCTGAGGTCAAGAGGGAGTGACAATTTAAGAGTTGTTAGGAGTGGCAATGTGCTTAAAACTCTAACATGCCAAAAAGGGTAAATACTTACCCGCCTCTGATGTTTATACCAAGCTACATAATTTAATAATAAAAATTACAAATTAAAATATAAATACATATCACGTAACCAAGGTTCAGTGACGAATAACTTATACGTAAGATAAAGTCCTGTATTTATTTGTTTGACGTAAATATCGAGTGCATATAAGTTTTTACCATTAAAAAGAGCAATTTTTTCCATCATTGTCTAATATATCATCTTTATTTATTTTATAATTTAAATTAGTTTTATGCTAAATACCTTAAATATTAAATCGATAGAGTTAAATCTTGAATCCGCTTCTGATATATCATTTATTTCAGATGCACAATCATTCATGCATTTGCATCTCAAATACTCAAGAATGAACATGTTTATTCTTCATATAGTATAATGTAGTAAAGCAACACGACTCCCTACTTTTTGTAATTTTATTTATCATTAATTAATAAAATAGCTCATAGGAAACACAACTTTTACGTTATCATTCTTTTCAATTGTCAGCTACATTCGAAAAGGAGTAATTTCCCAATCGGGAGGCCTTGCCGCATGCTTCGTTTTCATTATCGCAATTATAATCATAATTTCTTTCTTCATCATAAAAAAGATGGACAGATACGTGACAAGGGCAAAAGTTAGTAGAATGTTGTTAAGGTCTAATTTCTAGAAGTGCTACAAATGTGTAACGAAGATTAATTAGGGACACCAAATCATAAAAATTAGGATAAGAAAAACTTTAATTAATTATGTAAAAAATGACAAAAAGAAAATCAAGGGCTGAAATGGCAAGTAAGAGTCAAATTGACTGGTCATATTGGTGTAACAAAAAGAGTTGTCACCTTTGCATGGGTTAAAATGAGGTCTATTTTTTTTTACCCTAATAATATTCTCTCTAATACTACTACATGTTTCATTTTTTTTTCTCCTACAAATCATGAATGTTATCTCATGAGACAACATTCATGATTTGTTCATCACCTTCCTCTTCTTTTTTCTGATTTCCTTATTAATTAAGGAATCAGACATATACTATATATCCAAAAATTCTAGCCAAATTTTCAGATTAGAAGAGGAACAAAATTAACTAACTAAATCAGGTTTTTTTTTGTTTTTGTTGCAGAATCTTGATTAATTACATGTTATTAATGGCTTTGATCTCCATCTAATCTCAAAGGGAGCTGAATTAATTAAGGAAGATTAATTAGAGATGGGTGCATGTTGTACCTGTCAAAGGGGCCAAAATTTTGAAGGCAAACATCATAATCACAATCATAATAATAATAATAATCATAATCATCATAATTATTATGAGGAAAATAATGGGGAGCAGAAAGAGATTGAAGATGATTATCAAAGCATAGTAGGAAGAGGAGATTTGGGTGCCAATGTCAGGTTATGTGGATTTTCTAAATTTGTATCAATGTATAGTCAACAAGGTAAAAAAGGGATCAATCAAGATGCCATGACTGTTTGGGAGGTATTCTTCTTTCAATTAATTTCCTAAAAGAAACCAATTTTTCTCCTCTAATTTTGCCTTTTTTTTCCCTTCTAAATCATTTTAACAAATCCTCGAGCCGAGGGTCTAAACAGTCTCTTTACCTTCACAAGGTAGGGGTAACATCTGTTTATACACTATTCTCCCGAGACCTCATTGTTGTTGTTGTAAATCGTTTTAACAATAGAAGTTAGACATATTTCACAATCTAAAAGCAAGAGTATTATGCATATTGTCATTGATATTATGTGTTAATCGATTAATCTTCAGGGTAGGTGCTGAATAATCTCTAAATTCATTTCTTCAATAATAATGTTTCCGAGCCCAGTGGCGAAGCTAGGAGTTTTTTCAAGGGTATTCAAATTTGAAAGAAGTGAAAAAGTTTCCGAACAAAGGGTGTTCAATATGTGTTATATACCTCTAAAACGTAATATTTTACTTATATACACAGTGTAATTTTTCAACGAAGGGTGGTCAGTTGACCAGCCTTGTGACCATGTGGGTTCGCCGCTGTCCGAGCCATATTAGCCTAAGGGTGGTCAATTGAATCCCCTTATCAAAATATTATGTTTAGACATAGGTTAATAAATTTTTATGCATATTGATTTTTGAATTCCATTAATACAATGAAAGCTTCTTTCATTGTAGTCAAGGGGTTTAAAATATGTTTTAGGTAATGGATAACTCCTTGCTCCGAGGAATGGAGCTAGTGTTTGATTTACGGGTTCGGTCGAAACCAGCAGCTTTGGTTCAAATCATGTATTTGTCTTAAAAAATCTATTATATATGTCTGGATTATTAAATTAGAACCTAGTAACTAAAAAAAGAACTAGAATCTTGAACTGATAAGATTCAAATACTGACTCCGCCTCTTCTAGCAGCGATATATGTGCGAAGAGGACTGATACTATTATTACACACTATTGTACAGAACTTTGGTGGACAGAAAGGTATGTTCTTCTGTGGTGTGTTTGATGGACATGGACCCTCTGGCCACAAGGTGGCGCGCTATGTTAGAGATTTCTTACCTTCCAAAATTTCATCATATAATAATGAGATCAGTACCAACAGTATTAGATGGGATGTCGAAAAGGACGATGATGATGAATCTGTCAACCCATTCTTTGCTGCATGGAAAGATAAATTTCTTAAGTCTTTTAAAGAAATGGATGAAGAACTTGAAGGTGATGGTTCTATTGAAAGCTATTGCAGTGGCACGACAGCAGTGACTTTAGTTAAACAGGTAACGAAAACATACTTGAATGAACCTAAATTTGTTGAAATGATCGGTGTTTCTCCTGTTTTCGTGTATTTTGAGGTAGCTCTGATTGTTGAATTTTTATAGGGAGAACATTTGATAGTTGGAAATTTAGGAGATTCTCGCGCTATTATTTGCACCAGGGACGACAAAAATGAGCTTGTTTCTGAACAACTCACAGTGGACTTGAAGCCTAACCTTCCAGGTAGGTGCTTTTTCACACTATCAGTGTATTATAATCGTCGGTTATGACTGTTTATTCACTGCATTTTAAGGTTACCAAATTATAGTTACTATAGATAGTTACATGTTGTTACATGTCATCTTAATCTGATGGTGTTATGGGAAAGTGTTTACATAAGTTAGTTTAATTGGATCGACTTCATTTTGTTAATCGTTTGTACTGTCGATTTCAACAGCTGAATATGAGAGAATAAGAAGTTGTGAAGGAAGAGTAATGGCGATGGAGGAAGAACCGAGTGTATATAGGGTGTGGATGCCTGATCAAGATTGCCCTGGCCTTGCTATGGCTAGAGCTTTCGGAGATTTTTGCTTGAAAGATTTCGGCCTTATTTCTGTCCCTGAAGTTTATTATAGAAAGCTTACTGAGAAAGATGAATTCATTGTCTTGGCTTCTGATGGGGTAAGTTATATCTGAATTCAAACTTCTTGCTTATTCCACTATGTTTTTTGGCTATAACTTGCAGAAAAGAACAATGCTATGTTGCTATGTCTCTATATTTGTGAAAACGACTACATGTTTTTGTGTAGTACTATGTTGTTGCCTAATATGCCAAACCTGGAGTTAGACTTCAACATCTACAGAAAAGCTCCCCATAACACAGACTCAGAGTCACTAGGTCCAGAGCGATCGCTATCTGATATATATGTGTATGCATCTAGTGGTCGGGCAGGAATTTCACTAAGGGGAGTCAAAATATAAAGAAATAAATATATGAAGAAGCTAAAGGGATTCAATATATCGTATATACACATAAAAAAGAATTGACCTATATATGCAGTGTAATTATCTGGCAAAAGGGGTGTCAGTTGACTCCTCTTGACAAAGGGTAGCTCCGCCACTGTATGCATATATACAATCATATACATAGTCCAAGTCGAAAGCAAGGGGTCAGTCACTATATATGTAGACCTAATAAGGCAGCTAATGCACATCTTTGTTTTTTTTTTGTGTGTGTGTATAGTTGTGGGATGTTTTAAGCAACGATGAAGTGATACGTATAGTAGCAACAGCAAGGAAGCGATCTATTGCAGCAAGATTGGTGGTACATCATGCAGTTAGAGCCTGGAAATACAAGTATCCGTGTGCCAAGATCGATGATTGTGCTGTCGTATGCTTGTTCTTGAAACGCCAGAGGCCTCTGCTAACGAAATCGTTGTCTGAAGTGACTGAGCTGAGCTTAAATTACACAGAGTTAGCAAGCAGTGAAAACTACAACCCCAACTCAAAAATAGATGATGGTCTTGATACACTGCTAAATTATCAACTCAAGGAAGAAAAAGATCCAAATGTTATTGCTAATGATGGATCAGGTAATGATAATAACAAGAGTTCGTCGAGGCACGCTCGTTACCTTAGCAGAAGAAAATCTGCAATGAATTTTTGAGTCCATTGAAATCAGCAGTATATGTTAAACTAAAAGATGTATACTACAAAATTTAAATGAAATACTTGTTTGTATAGTAGTCAAGGGATAAAAGTTCTAAGGCAAAAGAATTTGGTGGGTAAAATTATCATAAAATCTAGTCTCGACACTTTTGGAGAATTGAAACTATTAGCAGTATATTGAGGCTAATCAGAGAAAGGGAGAGTGCCTTGGTTTAACTGGTAAAGTTGCTGCCATGTGATCTGGAGGTCACGGGTTCAAGCTGTGGAAACAGCCTCTTGTAGAAATGCAGGTAAGGCTGTGTACAATAGACCTTTGTGGTCCGTCCCTGTTGCTGCCATGTGACCTGGAGCTCACACGAGTTCAAGCCGTGGAAACAGCTCTTGTAGAAATGCAGGATAAGGCTGTGTACAATAGACCCTTGTGGTCCGTCCCTTTTCCGGATCCCGCGCATTGTGGGAGCTTAATGCACTGGGCTGCTTTTTCTCTCTCTTTAAATTGAGGCTAATTAGAAACCTAAATATAGCGCGGTTAACCCTCCAACTAATCTTATCTCTGTGCTAAATCAGGATTTGCCATTGTCATTTCATTTTTCTTTACTAATGGCAAAACGATTCAGTCTAATTAATGAGACCAGGTTCAGCCAAACTTGACTTTAAGGATGTCCTGAATCATAATATGCATGTAGTAATTAATAAGTCATAACGTATTCATGATTCGAAGATTATAATTCTAGATTCTAGCCGCTTAAAATTATTGGATTCTAAATTTATAATTTATATATATAAAATAATCTTCTAAAGACAAATAGAGTATTTGAGCCAAATATATTAAAACAGCCGATTCAACAAAACTCAATACGTCCACGGAATATGTGCATGTGGTGTGTGAAAAACTTATATATATATAAAGAGCAGAATTTACTGGCTAACTCCAAATAATTGGAGGTTTTTTGGGAGGTGACAGCAGAATTTAATAGAGAAATCTACCAGTATCTTTTCTAAAATTCAAATGATTCGGGTTTATATTTTTAACCGCGTAAAACAGTAAAATTCGTGCCCTACAACAAAATTTTGGATAATCATAGGAAAGTTTAAGTAGGCGTTTGGACATAAAGATGAAAGTACAAGAGCTATTTAAAATTTAGTCGACTAACACAAGTATTAGTTGACTTACTACAATGCAGAATGAAAGTAAGCAGTAAAGAACAGTAAATAACACACATCGATTTACACTGGTTCATTGTCGTTGTGGTACTTACATCCAGTTTTCCTTGGGTCGGAACGGTTCCCTTAAGATCTATGAATACAGATGGTTTTAACGCGTTCACCACCAACGAACAGTATCAACACTTGAGTTCTGAATAACTGACACAACTCTCTTTTGTGTTCTAGATCTTCCTATCTTTTGAGACACTGATAACTAAGGATTACAGTGTTTGAACTAAGAAGTAGATAGACTTAGAATACAACGTGTGTAGTTGCGCAAATCTTCTTCTTGAAAGTATCAGCTTTCTTATAGAAGAGAAAAGATTCGTTGAGAGCGAAATCAGAGGCACAAGATCTTTGCTAAAGGGATTTGACCCAAGGAGTGCCTCTTCGAATCCTGCTCTTTGAAGAGCCCAGATTCGATTGTGACTTTCCTTGTCACAGCTTGAATTGAGGAGCCATTTACGCCTGGAGTGAGCTTAATTCTGGCACAGAATAATTGTTGGCAATCTTCTTGATTTGAGTGTCCATGATTGGCAATCTGAGTTCCTTTGATTGAGGACGAATAAATTTGCTTCTCTTGATTGACCATTAATGTAGTGACAACATCTTCATTCTTTCCTTATTTGCTATTTCGAATCCTGTAGCAATCGCATCTTGCTGAGCATCTCCATTCTTTCCTTTTTGTTAGTCCTGCAAATATAACATAAGATAATATTGTCATCATTGAAACTTAAACTTATCAATCTCCCCCTTTTTGACGATGACAATCAAGAAGGAGTAAACAGTAATTTAAGATACTTCCCTTTTAAGGTGTTGCTCCTCCTGAGTCGTGTTGCTCCTCCTGAGATTATGTTGTTCCCATCTCCCCGTGAATAACTGTAATTGCAGGTCCTCCTGCTGGTATTTACTCACATTTTTCTCCCCCTTTGACATCAATCAAAAAGGAAAGAAAAGCACACAGAACAATATAGGATATAATTTACATACTAATAAGGTGGTTAGAGCAGTAGAGCCTTCAGCAGAGGCTTAGTTAGTACAGACCCAAGCAAAAAAAATTGTCTAAGAGAAATTGTAGACATGTAATTTTTTACCCTCCCCGAAATTTTAGACATATTAGCGTTTTAATATTTAGTATATGTCTAATATCGTTATTTCAACTAGTTTTGACTCTTTTACTTTATTTTATCACAAAAACGAAAATTACAAAAATAGTTTCATTAATTTGTAGTCATACTATTTTACTAGGATTTTTATTTTTATATAATCTTGAAAAAATGCCAAAATAGTTTCACAATATAATAATGTTATTTTAATTAATAATTAGAATTAGTTTTATATTTTATATTATAAGTTATATCATTTTAGACGGAAGAGTGAGTTTTAGGTTTGTTTATTCCATATTAATGAAGGAGGTCCATTTTTAGTCGATGGAATTTCCTCATGTTTAAAATAAAGAAAATTGCTATTAAAAGGTCATGCTCTAACTTTACTTATCTTTCTAGTTTTCAGATCTCGTGTCGTGGCTCTTTAAATTGTTTTGTTTAATTTCATTTGTTTCCAGTTGACTGCTTACAAGACTAGTGTAGAGTGCGCAAATTGGAGGAAACTTAGGATGAAATGGTACAATGAAATTGTACAAAGGAAATAGCTCATAGCCGAGACAGAATCTAATGTTTTATTTTCGTTCTTAAATAATTCATTCTTAGCTATATTCTGTAAATTCTACGTATCATGTTTTATTTTGTTTTTTTGTTATTTGGCTGCTATGTTAATTAACAAGCAAATCATTCTTAGATAATTCACGTGGTTAATATGATTTTAGGCACATCTCTAGTTAATCAACTTATCGTGATTGTATACACGTTCGCATGACATAATTATGATTCCCAAAATTAAAAATCAAGGTACGCGTTCGTGCGACTTTGACCAAGTTTTCCTTTAGTAATAAAAGTGTTATTAATTGTATACACGTTCGTGTGACACGAGCACAATTTAAAAATGAATATTCGTATAAAATGGTTTGGGTGCAACTTAATATCATTGTGATTGTGTACACGTTCGCGTGACATAAAGCGGCTTTGGCCATGTTTTTCTTAAATAATTAAGCGTGATAAATTGTGTACACGTACGCGTGACACGAATTAAGCGTTGATTTTCAAAAGAAAACCAAGGTACATGTTCGCGTGACTTTGGCCAAATAATTTTAATATTAAGGGCTATTAATTATTGCCACGCCCCCAAACTAGGGGAGGCACGACTGGCACTCGATACTGTATTTGATCGAG
>ML257810.1:2225-31290 GCA_005239495.1 Nicotiana undulata | reverse complement strand
CCAGTGAGCGCCGGTACCGATTGAGTGATGATGATTGATACTGAGTGATGATTGATACTGAGTAATTGAGGAGATGCCTGAGGGCATCTGTTATGAGAAATGATTTTGGCCCGAGGGGCACTTTTATGATGATTTACTATGTTTTCGAGCTATGATTTACCTCGTTTTCAAACTGAGTTTTACTAAGGATTTCACTGAGATATATTGATATTTACTTGTTTTCGAAGGATTTTGGAACTGGTTTTTGAACTTATAAAATTGCCAAATACTACTTGGTGACTTGATGTTTTTACTGGCTGTTGTGAATGGTGTATTTGTTTGTGTGCTTTATATTTCTCAGACTGTGATTTCTTTTCATTACTACTGAGTTGGCGTACTCATAAAGACTCGTGTGTTGTTATGGTTCTCTCGAACTGAGGTAACTAAAAGGTTTTTATATGATGAAGGGTTCCCCCTATTAGTGGTTCAGGAGTTATAATGGAATTCTTGCGCAATCCCATATTGGCATGTTAGGTGTAGTAAACGGTATGTAACAGGAAGTAAGGATCGAGATTGCAGTTCGGTGTTAACAAGGATGTCATGAGCTCGGATGAGCGAGAAAAAGGGATTTGATGTTTAGAGTAAGCTGGTGTTGTCTTCAGTGTCACCTGAGATCGGTGTTTGATGAAAGAAGATTTGCATCCTGGTTATGGGTTCTTGATTTGTTTTATAGCGTCAGTATGGTCGGCGGTATGGATGTGCAGACCTGTTACCCTGTGTGGAAGAACGTGGGAGCATGACCACGGGAAGATCGTATGAGTGTGGCATATAGTCGCAGAGTATAAGGAAGTGTAATGTTGCTTATTTGAGAATTTATGCCTGGAAGGCGTTCGGTTCATTTGGTTGTGGATTTTGGGAGGTTGTCCCGGCTATGATGGTGGTTCTTGTGTATTATGAGAAGAAATGAGTTATTATGAACCCAGGTAAAGCTATTAGCCTAGTGCAGTGTGAGCGGGATCGGCTTGGGGGTTGTGAATGGATTCAATGTGGTTGTGGGCAGGTGTGTTCATTTCAGTATAGCGCTCCTCAAGGAGGGGTGTTGGAATATCAGATTTTGTTCTGTCTTCGTCAAATTCATGTATATTATGATTGTGTCGTGTGAGGTGTGAAACGGCTTGATAAATCCCTATGTGTTGAGTCTCCGTGTAGCAATGGTGTTTTGTGAGCAGGAGAGCTCTTGAGGTTCCGAGTATATATATATATATATATCGCACCTCAGTTGTGCTTAAGTTTTGCAGTTATGGCTTTATCAGTCTCCCCAGGATGGTATTATGCGTTTAGCGTGCTCGTGACCGGTATTCAGTAATTTGCAATAGTGAGCAATTCAGTTCCGTATATATCTCCTTATGTGAATTTTACGATGGGATCGGGTTGCTCGTCGTAACAGTGTGATATTGATTAACGTTCCTATATTTACTTTCCTTGTGTTCTACTTCCTATTTCCTGGGGAAAATCCCATATTAGTTGTGTGAGTTGAGTAGTCCCTTCCTGAGTCATTTTCTTATGTATCATGTTCGAGTTATGGCCTATTGGCGCATTGTGGCATCATGTGAGACCGTTGGTCATGTCTGGGGTGATTGGTTGCCTGAGCAGCTCGTACTGGGTGAGACGAGACTATTGGATCAGGTATCAGTGCGATAAGATTTTTGTGAAGTATGGTAAAGAACAAATACCAGTATTAGTGTAGTAATGAGGTGATGATTTCAAAAAGGAGAGAATCAATGTTTGGTTAACTCTGCAATTGGTTAGCAATTTCTACACATCTCCTCCGTTATGGTAGTATCGTCAGCACTATAGCAGAATGTATATATATATATATATATATATATATATATGGTAGTCGTGGAATTTTGGCTATTAAGGTCCAAGGAATGTCATTGTGGTTGAATGATGAAATATGCGGTGTATGATGTTAAATTCATCAAAGGTATGCAGTCATGTTTTGGTACCTCGTGTGGTAGTTGATTCGGTGTTTATACATTGGAACACAGGCCTGGCAGAGTAATTTCAGGTGTTGGAACTGGTTTCTAAGCTTATTGTATGGATAAAAGAGGATATCTTCAGATTTGATCAAGCTAATGTGCTCAACTTGGTTGTGGTAGCACGGGCATGTGCACGAGGTGTTAAACAGTGATTTCAGATAACTCAAGAGCAGTTCTTGGCACGTTCGAGGACGAACATATGTTTAAGTGGGAGAGAATGTAATGACCCGACCGGTTGTTTTGAGATCTAGCGCGTCGTTCAGCGGTTTGAAGACATGAGCAGCTTCGTTTCAGGTATTATGACTCGTAGGCATGGTCGTAGTTGAATTTCAGGAAGTTCGGAGTCAAATTGGAGAGAAAATTCTCATTTCGGAAGCCTTAGGTTGGAAGAATCAGCTAATATTGGAATTTTGAGTAAACGACCTCCGAATCAGGATTTGAAGGTTCCAGTAGATTCGTATGATAATTTCGGACTTGGGCGTATGTTCGGATCGGGATTTGGATAACCCGGGAGCGTTTCAGCGTATATTGTGGAAGTTAGCATTTTAGAAGAAATTTCATAAGTCTAGGTTGAAGTGAATTTCAACGATATTGATGTCCGTTTGGGAGTCCGAGTCTGGGAATAGCTATGTATGGTGATTCTGGAGTTGGGAGCGCGATCGGAAGTGAATTCGGATGTCCGTAGGTTATTTTGAAGTCATTTGGCTAAAGATAGAAATTTGAAGGTTTTTGAGAAATCCGATCGGAAGTGGAAATTTTGATATCGGGGTCGGAACGCAATTCTGAAAGTTGGAGCAAGTCTGTAATGTCGAATATGACCTGCGTGCAAAATTTGGGGTCAATCGGACGTGATTTGATAGATTTTGGCATCGAATGTGGAAGTTTGAAATTTCAAAGTTCATAAAGTTTGAATTTGAGTGTGATTCATGATTTCGGCATTGTTTGATGTGATTTGAGGCCTCGAGCAAGTCCGTGGGATGTTATGGGACTGAGTCGTGTGATTGGACAGGGTCCCGGGGGCCTCTAGTGTGTTTCGGGGTGGTTTCGGGTCATTTTTGAGTGATTTGTTGTTGCTGTTTGCTGGTGCATCTAGTGAGCAATGTGATCGCGGACCTTGTTGTGCGATCATGAAGAAGGAAAAATTGGAAGGCTGGATTTTGGTCTATGCGATCGCAAGAAGGGGTGTGCGATCGCACAGTGCACTTAGGGGGCTGCTGGGTTGGCTTGTGCGAACGCAAGGGGGAAGTGGCGATCGCAGAGAAGAAAATTTGGAGGGAGCTGGGAATGGCTTGTGCGATCGCATGGATGAGAGTGAAATCGCGTAGAGAAAATCATGGAAGCAGCAAGTTGGCCTATGCGATCGCGAAGGCACTATTGTGATCGCATAGAGGGGTCGCCTGGGCAGACTGTTTTTAAAACGGGAAATTTCCATTTCTTCTCCAAATATCATTTGGTGTGGACGATTTTGAGGAGCTTCAAGAGGGGATTTTCATCAAGCATCACTAGGTAAGTGATTTCTTCCCATTCATAAGTTAAATATGTGATCTTACATGGAATTGGACATGGAAATTTGTATAAAAATTGGGATTTTAAGGGAAAACCTAGAAATTGGTATTTTGAATTTTTACCACGAATTTGAGCATGGAAATTAGATTAAATTGTATATTTGAGCTAGTAAGACGATGGGTAGAGTTTATCTTCGAGAAATTTCGGAATCCAGGCATGTGGGCCCGAGGGCATTTTGGTCAATTCCTTGAGCGGAGATGGGAGTCTATATAATTTGAATTGTTAACAAATATTAGAGTATGTTTTCATTGGGTTTCCGTTATTTGGATAGTTTTGGGACATTGTGCATCAATTGGAGTCGTCGGACGGGCTTGGAAATCGGTTACGGGATTTCGGAGCGAGGTAAGTCTTTCTAACTTTGTGAGGGGTAATTGTCCCCATAGGTGAACTAACTAAATATGTGCCACTATTTGCGGTGGCTACGTACGTACGAGGTGACAAGAGTCCGTGAGTAGCTACTAATATACTTTTGTCCGGGTAGTCTAGGACCCACTAGCATGCCTTACGTGTTGTACATGTGATCCTGCCAATAATATTAGACTGATAATGCTATTGAATTGGTAATTTATTTCCTAAGAAGGTAGAGTGTACCTTTCTTAATCATTTAGAAAGAGAATTGATTCATCCGTGGATAATTGTGTTCCTGATAAGGTTATATTATTGAATATTATTAAATTTGGCAAATGAGTTTCAAAACAAAGATTTAAATGCTATTTTCTATGTTCCTTTAAGGAGAATTTTACCACTTTCCTGGGTAACTGCTTTCCTGATAACAATATGGACTTATTGTGTGAATATTTGTATCTATGGGTGCCTGAGTCGCATGTATGATTCGCGAGCAGGATAACCCTGTATTTATGTATAACTGTGTCGCATGATCGATTCGCGAGCGGGGCAGATAAATACATCTATGGTTCGAGTCGTTCGACCCTCGGCAGTGCACAGTTTATTATTGTTGGCCCGCGCCGCTCGACCCTCGACCCTCGACATTTTTCTTGCGCATGATAATTGCTGCGTATTTCCTGTAATTATTATTGTTTATTGGCCTAAGAAGTTTTAAATTGCTAACTGAAATGACAAAGATTTAATGTGTTAAATATGAAAGAAGTTGATATTTCTTATCCCTGATTATTATTAAATTGCCTAAGATACTCATGCTTAGCACCTCACTTGATTATACTTAACCGACTTATATCAAGCGTCTAATTCGACCTCTCGTCACTACCTCTCTGAGGTTAGGCGGGATACTTACTGAGTACACATTATTTTCATACTCATGCTACACTTGTTGTGCATTTTTATTGCACAGGTACTTTCACAGCGATGTGGCCAGCATTGGAGACTTAGGTGAGATGCACCATCCAGAGGCGACCCGCAGCCGACAGATCTCCCTCGTATTGTATTTATTTTATTTAAAATTCCTTGTCCATTGGTATTTCGGACAAGCTTTGTTGTATTTGTACAAATTCTTAGAGTTTTGCTCATGTACTCGTATCACCGGGTTCTGGGACGTGTTTGGGATTCACGTTAATAAATTGAATTGTTTACCTGTCGTATTATTTAATATAAAAAATTTATTCGCTCATCGAGCTGTAAGTGAAAGGTAACGATTTCGAAAACGTTAAAACGGGAATTTAACTCAACTATTTAATGGTTGGCTTGCCTGACAGTGGTGTCCGGCGCCATCACGACCTTTTGGATTTTGGGTCGTGACAAAAAAATAAAAATGCAATAGGATGGAACTATCTTTGTAGTTTTCTATTTTTATGCTTAAAAAGTAAAATTAAAATTAATAATAGAGTGAATCCAATACAAATAAACTCAAAGAAATATTCTAAAAATACTAAAACTACTAAATATAATTATAATGTATGGGTCAAAAATTATGTGCTTACACACTTCAATCTACAACAACGATAATAATGCTATCGTTAAGGTATGAAAGATGAAACTATCGTACAACGGACGACAAACATATTTTATAATAAAACGGGAAGCATATCCTCTATTTTCCTTGCTTTCCCAAATCCATCAACCAACTCGAACCCATACCACTTTCATCTATATACTTTCAGCACCACAACACAATCAAGCTATACAACAATAATTACCTAAACAACATCAACGAAACTACTATTTAATACGACAAACGGCAAGCTCGAATTGAATCCCTTTTGAACCCTTTAACCCCAAAGTCATTCATTCATTAACTTCAACATAGAAATCATGATATTAATTACAATGGAAGAACTTCTAACCTCCTATTCATCTCCTAATTCACCCTCAAACAGCCCAACAATCTAACAATAACAACAAGTACAACTTTCCATTCTTATGTTGTCCTTTCCCTTCATATTCACAGTACCAACAGCAAGTTCGACATGTAGATAATATTTTATAATAACAACATCATAAGAAATTCATTTTCAAAGGTTTAAAACCATTTAAATTTCATGTAAATAACCTTACCAAAATAGTCCATTAAAAACAATAGCATCTCAAACTATTTCGAGTCTTCTCTTGTAGTATTTTGCTCAAATAATGCAACCAACACACGAAAAACTTCAAGAACATGTAGTAGGATATTATACTCACCTTAAATAGTATAACCAACACGAAATTTCATCCAAGAACATCCCACAACTATCCTCAATGACACTGCAATACTATAGGTGTTGTATTTTCTTCTTGAATCAACTTTTGATGTTAAAGTTGGTGTGTAAACACTTGTAGTTTATCTTGTAAATATAATATATATGAATTAGGGACTGATTATTATATTAATAAACAAGAAAAACATGAAACCTGAGGTTACTTCACTTTGAACAACCCTCTGAAACAACCAAAGATGAAGAACTACGATCTAGCAAGCACCACAGGGTTTCCAGCGTTGGATTCATATTTTTATCTTATCTTTTCACCCTATAATAATGGAGGAACCCTTGGAGATCATTTAGGATGGTTAAGTAACTTTTTTGGACGAGAAAAGTGAGTTAAAACAATTTAGAATTGACTTAAATACAAGCTGAAGTTTTACACCGACTTTGTGGGTCCCGGGGGCTGCTTGTGTAGTCCCGCAAAAACGCGAATATCTCTTTATTCCTTAATATTATTGACAAACGGTTGATTGATTTAGAACCTAGACTCGTAGATCTTCAATTTCATATGTATATCACCCCGTAATTCTTCAAGTATATTGGGATAAAAGCTCAGCTACATTTGAGCTAATTTTTAGTATATTTATGAATGTAACTTGTGATGACCTTTGCCAGCTTTTGTTCCACAGCTCACTTGACTTCAAAACATAACACACGACTATAATAAGATCAAATTAACTCATAATATAACCTACTTATAATTTTAAGCACCCTAGTCTCACCCCAAAAGTACATGTTATAACATTCCCAACTTGTCTACTTTTGACGAAACTTATTTTCTTGAATTTGTTTAGATTCTAAGACTTCCAACCCTCTTGGTACTTGGTATTCATGATCTTAAGTATTTGTAACCTCCAAGTTAACATGATTAACTTACTTTATAAACTTTTAAAAAATTATCTAATTTCTGAGCTTACATCAATCGACTTACGACGCACTATTACGTACGAAAACATGGGATGCAACATCATTCCCCATTTGGAACATTCGTGCTCGAATGTTTACTGATGAGATTAACTGTAGCTTTTAAAAATACCTTACCATTGTCCTTTCTCTCTAGGCAACTGTTCTGCGAATAAATCTAAAGACCAATGCATTCCCCTTTTAGGCCTCTCTCTCACACCATGACTTGTGGTCGGAATTCTTCCAATCTCGTAACTGTTGCTACCTTATGTCATGCAGCCTGTACGACTTTGTCCTTGTATGTGCGCCTATGTGACTCTTCTCTCCTTTGTCCTCCAGCATTTATCCAATTTCTAGGCCTCGCTTTTTTAACATATATGTAACTATGACAAGATGTCCCTCTAGGCATCTATAGGTGTACTGAAGTTCTTCACTTGTAACTTGTCGAAATTATGACTATTGTTATATCTTGTTTCGTAGCCTCAGCTAGCTATTCTTATGGATTTACTATATCTATGTAACTTATACTATACCATAATACTTATTTCGGTTTATTATTACCAAGATATGCTACCCATATCTAGGTTACTCTCTCTTTACTTATCCTATATGTATAAATCTAAGTCCCTTAATGCTTCATCATTACTGCCCATCTTAAGAATGACAGCCTAATATCATCTCATAATTTGGAACTTTTATCCATCTATTGTTGATTCTCCTTAATGTTGATCTATAATATACAACTGATAACTTGAAACCTCTTATGTAATATATTGTCATATGGGTTCACGTTTCATCGGGGAACATCCGAAGTTATTTGCCTTATCCACTTAGGGACAATACCTTCAATAACTGTATTTCATAGCATCCTAACGTTATTCACCTTATGGGGATATTTTAATCCTGTATAATTCAAGAAATCCATTTTCTTTGATTCATTATCCAATCAAAGGCATAAACGTTATCCTCTCATCTATCGCAATTACACCCTTATCTACCACTAGGGAAGCAGGCCATCTCTTCTAAATGCCCCTAGTATTACACTCCTCTGAGTTCATTCAGGCTATATTGAGCTTTTTATAACTTAAAATCATCAGCCCTCTTGTTTTGATGGGTTTAATCCCCATGACTTACCTATTCTTGTTACCTTCTCACTCATTTTTTCTTATCCTTACTCGTGTCGACCTAAAACCTTTTTTCTCTACCATACTTTAGCTTTCAACCTACACATATCAATTTATACTACTCGCAGTCTTCCTTTAACTTGCTAGAACCATAGATTTCCTTATGTTATTCTGGAACCTCAAGCGAGATATCACACCGTCTCTAACTCTTCTTTACTCTCTTAACTATGCCTCTCGGTACCTATAAACCATAGGGTGGAAGATATGCTACTGACGACATCACTATCATTTATGGATACTGAATCACAATGCTTCTAGCCCTCTACCTGAAGTATAGACTATTCACAACCTTCTGCACTTGAGTATCTCGTACCTTCCTTGACTTTACCTTACTTACCATTAAATCTCTCATCGTATCTCTGTCTTTTCATAACCTCCCTTCCACATAGGTGGAATTCACATCCATGCCTTGAAGCTCTACTATAATACTTGCACCTCTAGTGCATCCACAATCCGGTGGGAGCTTCATACTGACTTCTTATGAGGCTGGTACTCTTCTAACTTGCTTTATCGTAGAGTTATTATAGAATATGGTCGTTGTACTATCTCTCTTGTACCTCTGCTATCAATGGTGATTATGCAATGTTCTGATTCATGATTTGTATAAATATCTTGGTCTAATACTCAACTCCTGATTTACTTAGCTGATGTAACTCGTTAGTTTCCTCTTCTCTCTCAGCCTTTAAGTAGGCTTAAGCTATCTTCCAGTTTGTGGATCATGGTATTAGTCATTACTTTTGCCTTTCGTGGATGCTATGGAACATCCATGATATAATCTTCTAACATTCAAGCCTTTGTCTATGACGTGAACTCAATTCGTTCTTTTAACTTATACCAAAGTCTCTGGTAACTGTAAGAATGTCAACATATATGTTGCATGGATAATATTCTGAAATATTAAGCGCGGCCATAACGTAAATCGGGGTCATAGATCGATTAATTCATTTCATTCCTTCTCAGTTGTCTTAAAACGTAAGCAATTACTTTCCCTTGTCGTTATGCCACTTGTTACATGAATACTTGGCTTATATTAGTGCCCACACATAATTTCGTGTAACTCATATGATCTCGAATATTACTTTGGATTTTACTTCTCGTTCCTTAGTCACGATAGGTGCCACTTTCTTATGGAGTACATACAATATTATAGTGAGACAGTTGTTACAAGATCATTTCTTCTTTAGGTCACTATGCTTATGTTGAAGCCTTCTTCTTTATTTCCTTAGCTAGTCTTTCTTTGTAGCACTTAGGGAAGACCCTTTGACTCTTGTAAAGTTGCGAGCTTATTACATTGTATACCCCCACAGAATTTCTGATGCTCTTACTCACCTATAATTATTCTTAGTTACTTACCTTTCATGCCCTTGTACTCGTAGGGTTGTTTCTGAATTGAAATTTTTACTATCTCTTTAGTGACACTTTCTTTTATTTCCACAACATTTATATGGTACCTTTAACTACCCCAACTCCTGTCTGAAAATTTCTCAAGGATTACGATGTCATATCTGCGAGACTGAATTCACTATGTTGGGGTTCACTACGTTTATCTTGCACGATATGCTGATTTGTTTGTGTACTCTTCTCTAGCCATAACTAGGGTATTACTGAATCAACTACTAACTACTCGTTGTTCCATTTTTATATCAATATCCCCTGTAATCTCTCTTCGGTTATTTCCTTCGTCTTAACTTACCACTCGCACTAACTCATTATGTACCCATTCACACTTATTTATCAATAATATCCTGGCCGGGAACCCTTACAGCCTCTCCCCGGCATCGTGCTTGCATAATGTTTTGGGGTCCTAACATATCTGTAGAATTTCAATAAGCGCGGTCTCATCCCTTTTACTTTTTTGTCGCATTATTCCTTTACCATTCCATAGTTACCTGAACCACTTAACTCCTACTTAATACCATATCACACAATCTCCCCTCCCCCCTCCCCTCCCCCTCCCCCTAGGGGAATACTAGCATTTAATGCTCTGAATTTTTACATGCAGGTGTTTTACCTCCTCATCTTTGGTGCCTTTCCATATATTTTTTTATGACCCTTACTCGCCTTGCAATAACCCTTCTTGTACCAAGGATAACTAAATTTCTTACGCGCGAGGGTGACACCAAGTATAACTAGCACATTTAGTCCCTTAAGCTTAGCTCCGCTCACAATGCTTGCTTTAGGGAAGCGTCTTCCTGAATGACCTTTAAAGGTAATTCTTCTGTCATCCATTCTATTATTTTCGGAATGTGGTCTCTGAAATTCCAATGATGTCGAATATTATCAAATCCTCTAGTCCCTAATTCATGTTCAGTATTATCTTGTTTACTAGCCCATGCTGATCTTTATTACTCCAGGGGCCTAACATAGCCTTCTAGTAATCACGTTGTAGTCACCAACTCATTTCTCGAAGTGAGGGATGACTTTATGTCGTATATAGTTTTATTGTCTCAAGGTCCATTACCTCTTGTCTTTCATTCACTTGATTACAGACTCTATCATCCTGTCATATTGTAATTTACCATTATAACTCATTTATCACATCTTATTCATAATGCTTCATTTACTCTCTTCTTATTCTCCTGCTAACATTTTTGTCTATCACTTTATTCCGAAAACTTCAACAAAACATTCTTTCCCCCTTCTTTTGCTCCCCTTGCTCCATCCACTAGCTCTTCGGGTCGCCTAACATCCTTGCTTTACTAGGAACGGAAGCCATACTAAGGAAAATACTTATCCCTTCTAGGATTCCTGTGCTTATCTTCTAAAATTTCTGAACATTCTAGTATTCATATCTGACTGTACTATTCAAAGTGTACCGCCCGGGTGTCTCAAAAGGAGAACTATTATCGTGTTTACAATATCCTTCGGAAATGTCATCTAACGCAACAATCCATCCACCATTTTGGGTTACTCTAACCCCAGTTGTATCTTGATATCTCATCCTTCTCTTAAACTATATCTATTAGCTCCCATAGGGCATAACTGAGATAGGTGTGACCAATTGTACATACACATGTTATTGTTGAAGGTAACTTAGAATGCTTATATTTCTCTGCCTGAATTGTAAATACTGATAATATCCACTAACCGAGTACCTCGTCCCCTCCTTCACCTTGCTTCTGTTACTTGTTAAAACTTATACTTTTACATTCTGATACTCCCATGGCCTCCTATTCATGGGGTGTGTTTGATATTCTCATCTTAGGGTCTTAAGCTGGAAATTTGCAAATTTGGTATGCACAATATAATAGGGCCTCAAATAGGGCCATGTCGTCAAGAACTCTCCTCTCTCTATTAGTGTCCTTACCTGTTGTTGTATTTGACCTCTGCCCAGATGTAAATTTTCTAATTGCAAGCATCTCTATAATATGAAAACATAAGTCTTGCCTCGAACTTTTATGACTTAGCTCTATAGCACGATTTGGATTTGAAAGAAGGGTAACAAACTCTTAAATGCCTTGTAGCTTCCTGTTTATATAATGTGGTGCACAACACATCTATAAACGAGGCTATACTAGACACGGCTTGTATATTCCCTAAGATAGAACTGATCTGGTACCAAGTTTGTCACGCCCCAAACCTGAAGAGGTGTGGCCGACACCCAATGCCATACTCGTTCCGAGCATACCACTCTGTAATTATGAACTCTAGAGAGGTAACCCTCAACCGATGAGGTCATATTTTGAATCATTTAAAAAGGGGGTAACCCTCAACTTAGGTCGATGAGGCCATATTCTGAATAATCTAAAAATAACGTCTCTCTCATCTGAGGGGTAAACATACGCAAAAGCTCATATGCGTAACTGTGTAGATTGACGAGGCCGCCATGAACGTCTACAACCAGCAATACCAAACTGAATATGCACACAGTGCTAGCAAGGCCACAATACTAACATACAAAATATACAAGACTTGTCTACAAGCCTCTAGAGATAACAAAACTGTATCATGGTCGGGATAGGGCCTCAACCTACCCATCAAACTTGTATATATAAAATGGACTCCACGGTCTAGACTTGGTAACTCCGAGGAAGGGGAGCTTACCAACCGAGCTGATGTTTGACTCTGTCTACTAGGAAGGTCTATCAAGCTGTCTATCAGGACATGTAGGCATGAAATGCAGCGTCCTCTACTAAAGAGACGTCAGTACAAAATAATTTACCGAGTATGTAAGGCAATAAAATAACTGAAAGCTGAAATTGAACTGATTATATAATAACTGAAAGGAAGTGGTAGTCAAAGATGATCTAAAGATATGCTTACTTGTTGATACTGACTCAACTCTCTCAATATAATAAGTAGAATAGATATATGACCTTATAACGCTCGGTACGTATAGTTGCTTTGCCATAGTAGGCTCGCTCATAGGCGCTCGGCCATACTAGGCTCTGTATCTCGGTCATTCTGGGATCTCTCATAGGCGCTCAGCCATACTAGGATCGGTATATAACTTACCATCTGATCAGAGGTTCCCCAATAGGGGCCTGCCCACCGATTATAGCTCGATGGTGGTGAAAATACTACAGTACTGCCCAATAGGGGCCTTCCCGCTCATTATAGGTCGATGGTGGTGAAAATGCTATATATATATATATATATATATATCAACGAATAATAAACATTTCATAAGAAAAGAAATTTTTTTTGTTTAAATCTCAAAGAAAGGTATAGGTGAAATTTGGAACAGTCATTTCAATCTTTTTCTTCCAATTCTAAGAAATTACCAATTATTCTTTTATTCATCAAAGCTCATCCTAATCTCCGTCGAGATTACTGCCTTAGCCCTGTCCTATCATCTGTATAATGGAGTTCGTCATTTATTGACGGATGTTTCGGGATTTTTCTTTCTTAGAATTGGAAGAAAAAGATTGAAATGACTGTTCCAAATCAACACTTAATTGAATATAAAGTCCTGATAAGGGAGAATACTATAACTTATGAGACTAGGATATTGTTAATAAATTCAGGAATACGAACTTCTCTTTATATCTCGTTATCAAACACATGTATTTACGGGATCATGCCAAAATGAAGGAAAGGTTTAGCCTTAACATACCTTATCAAAATCTGTCTGATAACCACGTTGAACTCCTAGCGTCGCACTTCAATCTACAGTAACGATAATAATGTTATCGTTAAGGTACGAAAGATGAAACTATCGTACAGTAATGACAAGCTTATTTTATAATAAAACATCCACCATCTCCTCTATTTATCTTGCTTTCCCCAAGTCCATCAACCAGCACGAACCCATACCACTTTCACCTATATACTTTCATCACAACAACACAAATCAAACTACACAACAACAAGTGCATAAACATCACCAACGAAACTACTATTTAACACGACAAACGACAAGCTCGGATTGGATCCTTTTTGAACTCTTTAACCCCCAAAGTCATTCATTCATTAACTTACAACATAGCCAGCATGATATAAGTACAATGGGAGGACTTCTAACCCACTACTCATCTCCTAATTCACCCTCAAACAGCCCAATAATCTGACAACAACAACAACAACAACAAGTACAACTTTCCATTGTTATGTTGTCCTTTCCCTTCATATTCACAGTAACAATAGCAAGTTCGACATGTAGACAATATTTTATAATAAAAACATCATAAGAAATTCATTTTCAAAGGCTTCCATTCATTTAAAGTTCATGGAAACAACCTTACCAAAACCGTCCATTAAAAACAATAACATCTCAAACTATTTCGAGTCTCCTCTTGCAGTATTTTGCTCAAATAAAGAAACCAACACACAAACAACTCCAAGAACATGTAGTAGGATGTTATAATCACCGTAAACAATAGAAATAACACTAAATATTAGCCAAGAACCGTCTACAACTATCCTCAATGACACCACAACACTATAGGTGTTGTATTTTCATCTTGAATAAACTTTTGGTGTTCAAGTTGGTGTGTAAACACTTGTAGTTCGTCTTGAAAATCTGATATATGAAGTATGGACTGATTATTACCTTAACCGATAAGAAAAACACGAAATCTACGGTTACTTCACTTTGAAGAACCCTTCAAAACAACCAGAAGATGAAGAACTACGATCTAGCAAGCACCATGGGGTTTCTAGCATTGGATTCATGTTTTTATCTTAGGTTTTCATCCTAGAATCATGGAGGAACCCTTGGAGAGAATTTATGAGGATTTTAGGAACTATTTTGGATGAGAAAAATAAGTTAAAACGATTTAGAATTGACTTAAATACAAGTTGAAGTTTTACACCGGCTTTGTGGGTCCCATAGGGGCTTCTTGCGCAGTCTCGCAAAAACACAAATATCACTCTACCTAGATGTCGTATCGACAAACGGTTAAATACGTTAGAAACTAGACTCGCAGATCTTCAATTTGGTAGGTAGATCATCCCGTAATTCCAAGTATATTGGGATAAAAGCTCAGCTACATTTGACTTGATTTACAGCACATTTATGAATGTAACTTGGTTATGACCTTTGCCAACTTTTGTTCCACAACTCGCTTGAATTTAAAACATAAAACACGACTATAATACGACTAAAATAACTCATAACATAACCACCTTATAATGTTAATGTCACGATCCAAATAGATGGGCCGCGACGAATGCCCGAGTCCTACATGTCGAACACCCTTAAGCATGCGACTAAGATATAAACATGAATAATATCTGCTGAATTACGAGAATAACATGCGCGAGGGAAACTTGTCCAAAATACATATATACATATATATATATATGAGGATTACTCTGAGAGAGCCGACAAAGCCGTGATAGACAACTATATACTCAAAATTGAAAGCCGACAAGGCCACATACTATCCAACTGGACATAACTGTCTACAGACCTCTAATAGAAATACAATTTTACAAAGATGGGACTAAGACACGTCATACCCATACATATGTATACAAACATATCGTACCAAAATCAAAAGAAGCTTTGGATCAAGTGGGGCACGCCAACTCTCGCTGATCAAGGATCCTAAGGAGGAAGACCGTCAGCTTGCCTACCTGCACCTGCGGGCATGAAACGCAGCCCCGTGAAATAGGGCATTAGTACAAATAATGTACTGAGTATGTAAGGCATGAAAATCAGTACGTAAAAGACATAGATGAAACATGGAATAAAGAAATCCATATGTAAATCTGAATAACTTTGTAAATTCTGAAATATTTATAATGTCATGCACGTGCATATAAATGTCGTGTCATGCATAGGTATGGGTGTACATAATATCATCAAGCCTCTGAGGGCATCCCATCATATCGTCTCAGACACTGTGGGCAACATCATCAACATATACCAACTGATCAGGTGGTGATGCGTATATAACGCTGTAACCTTTTCCCGTATCCCATATAAATATAATATACATATATACGCGTATATAATTCCATCTGGTAATGGGTCAATGTACATGTATAAATGCATAAGAAATGCGTTAATAAAATTTTCTCAGAACACCATAAAATTCAATATGCCTTTCGGATAAACATTATCAAATACGTATTTTTCTGGGACCCATGAACAGAAGATAATAATGATTCACATGGGGAATCAAGAATATAGACACCCCTAGTATTTCTATGAATAGAGTAATTTATGGAAATCGTATGTTTTCTCGTTTCTCCTGTATAATTGGATCATGCCAAAAAGAAAGAAGGGGTAGCCTTAACATACCTGAAGTAGGGAAAAATTCGTATAATTTTTTTAAAAAAGATTGCACCGTACTCTTTTAGAACCGCAAAATTTTACGTCGCTACGATTCTAACAACTCTCGTTGGAATTGTTGCAAGAATTTCGTTGAAGTGCTTTTTTGGATGGAGTTTAGCATATGTTCTTGAATTCTTTGAATTATGAGGGATGTCTTACGTTAATAGGAAAGGTATCTGATCCCTTTTCTATTCTCTGTCCAAATGAGACCAACTTTGAATTAAGAGTGATGTCTTACACGTTAATGGGAAGGGCATCTTAGGTAGCCACCTAAGCTAATATGACCCTTAGTCATATGTTTTGCTAGCTTTTTTGTTGCCATGTTTTTGGGGTGTTGGTCTTATCCCATAATTTAATAGTTAACTAGGTAATGTCTCGCTACCCGATAATTAACCAATTACTCGCATAATTAGGATTATCTTAACTACTTAAAATACTATTTATTTTTAATATACTTTATACATCATACTATCGTGGCCATATGGTACCTTTTTTGGTACTAGTCCATAATTATCGGATCGTTCGACCCGTATTTTATCCCAAATCGGTAACCTTCAACGAAACTCGTTTTCTTTAATTCGGGTAACCTTTATTCTTCATGACACTTACTTATCTCTTGTTATAAATAGCATAAATACATTAACCTCAAGATAATCTCATCTCCGAGTCTACGTCAATTAACTGAAGACGAAACTTTAACGTACGAAAACGCGACATGTAACATCCTTCCCCCCTTAGAAACATTCGAGGACCAATGTTTAACTCTCCGGGATCTGTATGAATTTGGCAGAAGTCTCCTTTGTAGAAATACTACTATCAACTCCCACATAGGACCACAATCATCAGTAACGACAATGGCCTCACACGA
This sequence comes from Nicotiana undulata, assembly GCA_005239495.1. Taxonomy (NCBI): domain Eukaryota; kingdom Viridiplantae; phylum Streptophyta; class Magnoliopsida; order Solanales; family Solanaceae; genus Nicotiana; species Nicotiana undulata. The sequence continues at coordinate 14,368 of ML257810.1, read as the reverse complement.
CCAATGACAATAACTAACATAAGAATTCATACACGTACCTTAAGGTTGTGATGTCTCAGTTGGACCCTTTTCTGGAGGAGGAAATAAATATGGATATCTAGACTTCATGTATTCCTCGACCTCCCAAGTCATTTCTTCCACATTGTTGTTTCTCCAAAGTACTTTTACCGAAGCTACGTCTTTAGTTCTCAATCTCCGAACTTATCTGTCTAGTATAGCAATGGGAGTTTCTTCATATGATAGCTGCTCTATGACATGAACATCGTCAATTGACATAATTCTGGAAGGATCTACGATACATTTACGGAGCATAGACACATGAAAGACTGGATGTACGGACTCCAAATCCGAAGGCAAGTCCAACTCATATGCTACCTGGCCTACCTTTGTGTATGATCATATATGGTCCAATGTACCGAGGGCTAAGTTTTCCCTTTTTTCGAATCTCATAATGCCTTTCATCGGTGATACCATTAGGAATACCCAATCGTCAACCTGAAATTCCAAGTCTCACCGTCGATTATCCGCGTAAGACTTCGGACGGCTTTGAGCTGCTAATAGCCTTTCCTGTATAAGCTTAATTTTCTTGATTGCCTGTTGTACCAATTCTGGTCCTACTAACGTAGTTTCCCCAACATTGAACCACCCTATAGGTGACCTACACTTTCGTCCGTAAAGAGCTTCGTATGGAGCCATCTGAATACTGGGATGGTAGCTATTATTATATGCGAATTCAATAAGCGAAATATGATCATCCCAGCTACCATTGAAGTCTATCACACAAGCTCGTAACATATCCTCAAGTGTCTGAATAGTACGCTCAGCTTGTCTGTTTGTCTGGGGATGAAATGTTGTACTAAGACTTACCTGAGTCCGACCTCTAGAAGTTAGCTGTAAATTGAGCTCCTCTATCCGAGATAATAGATACAGGGACACCATGCAGTCGTACTATTTCCTTAATATAAAGCCTTGCATAATCCTCTACGGAATATATAATCCTAACGAGCAGAAAATGGGCTGACTTTGTAAGCCTATCAACAATCACCCATATCGAATCGAACTTACGCTGGGTACGAGGTAAGCCTACGATGAAATCCATATTTATTACTTCCCACTTCCAAGTCGAAATCTCCATAGCCTGCAATAATCCACCGGGTTTCTGATGCTCAATCTTAACTTGCTGACAGTTAGGACACTGAGCAACAAACTCCGCTATATCCTTTTTCATTCTGTCCCACCAATATATGTAACGACCTGACCGGCCGTTTTGCGTATTAGGACCCCGTTCCCCCAAATGAGACTTCCCATAGCGGCTTTGTGTGATTTATGACTTGCGGGGATGGGTGGTTCGGGATTTGGGAGTGTTTAGAGTGTTATAGGAACACTTGGTTCCTTAAGGGTGGCCTTTTTGGCCAAGTTTGACTTCGGCCAACATTTTGAGCAAACAACCTCATAATTGAGTTCCGATAGTTCCATTAGTTTCCTATGATGATTTCGGACTTGGACGTATGTGCGGAACAGGTTTTCGATGACCCGAGAGCATTTCGACGCCCAATATAGAAATAAGAATTTCCTTAAATTTGAAATTTGGTTTGGAACATGATTTTATGTTATCGAGATCCGAACGGAATTTCGATATCAGGAATTGTTCCGTTATGTCATTTATGACTTGCCTGCAAAATTTGGTGTCATTCCGAGTAGTATAGGTCGGTCTGGCGCATTGTTATAGGAATCACGAACTTGAAGTTCTTAAGTTATGATTCTAGGGGTTTTGGGGTGTGATTTTGAGTTTTAGCGTTGTTTTGAGTGTTCCAAAGGCTTGAGGGAGTCCGTATTATTATTTGGGACTTGTTGGTATATTTAGACGGGGGCTCGGGTGGGCCCTGGTGCCTCTCGGGCACCAAACGGGGCTAAAAACCAGCTGATGCAACTGCTGGTGCACCTGATCTGGTGTGACCACAGGTGCGGTTGACCAGTCGCAGGTGTGGGACCGCTCCTACGGTCCCAAGCATCGCATGTGCGGCCCCAGGTGAGGCCCTCCTTTCTCGTAGGTGCGGACAAAGGTCCGCAGGAACGGAGCCGCAGGTGCGGTCTCCCCTCCGCAGGTGCGAGCTTTTGCTCGCAGGCGCGAGACTGCAGGTGTGGTCCTCGAGCCGCAGGTGCGGAATCACTGTAGGTCAGGCAGTGTGTTCATTAAATACGGGAGTCTTCACTTTCTTTCTCATTTTTCCTCCATTGTAAGACCTTGAGGGCTTTGAATAAGGACTCCACGACCAACCACTGTAAGGTAAGTTAATCCCACCCTAAAGTTAGTTTTAATTCATGAATTACTAGTTAAATTTACTACTAAATTAGTGGAAAACCAAGATTTGGGTAGTAACCTAGGGTTCTTGAGGAATTTGATGAATTACTCATTTATTGCTATGAATTCAAGTAGAAATCGTATATTAACGATCCTTAGGCTATGGGTGAGTGATTCCTTCTAGAATTTTCAGAATTTGAGCGTGCGGGCCCGGGGTTGAATTTTGGGAATTCTTCAAGAATGTTGAAATTATTGAATAAATAGGATAATTTCCCTACTTTGAACATGAAATGATATACTTGTACAATATTTGGCTAGTTGCGAGTCCTCGGGTGTAGAGTTCGTAGTTTCGGGCGCATCCTTGGTCCGAGAGGTAGATTCGACACGAGGTGAGTCTCCTTTCTAACCTCGTAAGAGGGAATTGTCCTCATAGGTGTTCTATATGTTGTGTTTAATTGCTTGGGGTCTACGTGCGTACAAAGTGACGAGAGTCCACACGTAGCGACTATTATGTCATGTCGGGTAGCTTTAGGGACCACAAGCATGCTTTTATGTGCCTTATATGTATCTTTAGGCGTACTTTGAGTTGCTTATTACTCTTGAACTAGCATGGAAATGGTGGAAGGTTGCATCCGAGTTCCTAGTTAGTTAATCCCTGTCATGAGTGTAGTCACTACTGAGCTTATTGATAAATTCGGTATATACATATATGTGTCAGCACCCAAGTCACAGGTATGATTCGCGAGCGGGGGAAGCTTTATGATAATTTGGTAAATAATGTGTCAGCACCCGAGTCGCAGGTATGATTTGCGAGCGGGGGAAGCTTTATGATAATTCGATATATATGTGTCAGCACCCGAGTCGCAGGTATGATTTGCGAGCGGGGGAAGCTTTATGATAATTCTGTATAAATATGCTAGCACCCGAGTCGCAGGTATGATTCGCGAGCGGGGGAAGCTTTATGATAATTCTGTATAAATATGCTAGCACCCGATTCGCAGGTATGATTCGCGAGCGGGGGAAGCTTTACGACCAAACAGTACTTAGATGTCTCCCTTACGACCCCGGTCGGTTGTCTTATTCCTGTGTACGCAAGACTATTGGGTATTGTTTCATGGATATTGGCTTGACAAATATTTGGGGGGGAAGGAAAGTGGACATTGTTATTCATTTTTAGTTGTTACCTGGATTTTTGTACTTTATATGTATTTGTTGCTCACTGTCTTACATGCCTACTGTATTTCGTTATATCCTGTCATATATTATACTGTTGGACCTTAGTGAGTGTCAAGTCGACCTCTCGTCACTACTTCTTCGAGATTAGACGGGATACTCACTGGGTACATATTTATTTATGTACTCATGCTGCACTTCTGTACTTAATTGTACAGGTTCCGAGGCTGGTGCATCTGGTTATCGGACCGGAGCTAGATATTGACTGTAGTAGACCTGACTTCACGGTGAGCTGCTTCTCCTGGCGATCCTCAGGCAGCACCATGGGGTTTCTTTTGCTTATGTTCCCGTCTATTTATTTCAGACAGTGGGATTGTATATTCTATCTTTTGTATATCCAGTTAGTATGCATGTGATACTCGTGACACTGGTTCCTGGCACACACGTAGTACTTGTGTAGATTATGTCCGTACATACATGCATATTTTGGACTCACACCTCATTATGACTGCTTTGTTTAAAACTGGTTAATTGCCCCTAATCGTTTAATAATCTAAGCTTTGTAACTTAGTATATATATATTAATGTGTTTAAGGCAAATGAGAAGGAACCGTAGTAGTTTAAATGTTGGCTTGTCTGACCCCGCTGTTGGGCGCCATCACGACCTGAGTTAGGATTTTGGGTCGTAAAAATATACTTCCCTGGTATCATGATACATCTTTGTCGCTCCTGGATGGATAGAATAACGAGAATAGTGAGTTTCCCCCATAACCTGCCGACGCAGCCCTGCAACATTAGGGACACATAATCGTCCTCGATATCTGAGGACTCTATCTTCTGTAATCTCAAACGGTGTCTTCTCTTTCTGATAGGTAGTATCCCTATAATGAACTAACACAGGATCCTCGTACTGGTGTTCCTTCACTTCAGTTACTAACGAGGATGTTGTTGTATCCTGAATAGTAATTCCAATATCATTTGAGTCTAGTAACCGCACTCCAAGACTAGCTAGCTGATAAATCTCATGGGTTATTCCCCTCTTCTCTGGCTGTCAATATGACAAACTACCCATCGATCTACGGCTGAGGGCGTCGGCTACCACGTTCGCCTTCCCCGGATGGTATAAAATATCAACATGAATGTCATACAAGTAGTGCCTCCACATCTTTAGTGCATAAATCACTACGGCTAACTCTAAATCGTGGGTCGGATAATTCTTCTCGTGCTTTCTTAGTTGTCTAAAAGCATAAGCTACAACCTTACCATGTTGCATCAGCACACAACCTAGCCCAATGCCGGAAGCGCCACAATAGATAACGTAACCATCGGTCCATTCTGGGAGCGTTAGAACCGGTGTTGAAGTTAATCTGTCCTTGAAAATCCCTCTACAAACTCTTGTAATTCCTGCCAAACCGAGAAAGCTACGAACCTCCGTCAGTGTTATGGGTCTAGGACAAGTCTTTACTGCCTCAATCTTTTGTGTATCCACTCGGATGCCTTCACCCAAAATTATAAGCCCAAGGAAAGCTATAGAGTTCAACCAAAATTCACATTTAGAGAATTTTGCATACAACTTCCCTTTTTGTAGAACTCTGAGCACAGTACGGAGATGATCTGCATGCTCAGCCTCTGAACGAGAATACACCAATATATTGTCGATAAATACAATTACGAACAGATATAAAAAGGGCTTCAACACACGGTTCATCAAACCCATGACTATTATTGGGGCATTGGTCAAACCGAACAACATAACACGAAACTCAAAGTGCCCGTATCTGGTCCTGAATGTTGTCTTCGGAATATCTTCCTCCTTAACCCTTACCTGATGGTACCCGGACCTCAAGTCTATCTTTGAAAAACACTTGGCACCTTGAAACTGATCAAATAAATCATCAATCCTCATGAGCGGGTACTTATTCTTGATTTTCACCTTATTCAACTGTCTATAATCAATACACATCTGTAAGGAACCATCTTTCTTCCTTACAAATAGCACAAGCGCTCCCCACGGTGATATACTAGGTCTGATAAAGCCTTTTTCAAGCAAGTCCTTTAGTTGTTCCTTCAATTCTTTCAACTCTGTGGGGGCCATTCTATATGGATGAATAGATATTGGATGAGTATCTGGTAGTAGGTCAATAGAAAATTCAATTTCTCGCTCTGGCGGAAGACCTGAAAGTTCATCAGGAAAAACATCGAAAACTCGTTAACCACAGGGATGGACTGAATAGTTGGTGACTCTACTTCCAAATCTTGAACCCGAACTAAGTGAGAAATACAACCCTTTATGATCATCTTCCTTGGCTGGAGATAGGAAATAAATCTACCTCTCGGCGACGCCGTAATATCCTTCCACCCCAAAATAGGCTCCCCTGGAAATTGAAAGCGTACTATCTTTGATCTACAATCAACGTTGGCATGACAAGAAGCCAACCAATCCATACCCATGATAACATCAAATTCTACCATATCTAACTCGATTAGGTCTGCTACGGTAGATCGACTATGAACTACTATTATACAACCCCTATATACTTGCTTAGCTATCACTGAGTCCCCAACAGGTGTAGAAACCTCAAAAGGTTTAACCAGTTCAGGTTTTATTCCAAACTTACTAGCAACCAACGGAGTAACATATGATAAGGTCGAACCTGGGTCAATCAGTGCATATACATCATATTAGGAGACTGATAATATACCAGTAACAACATCAGGCGATGAAACCTGATCCTGTCGTCCTGCCAAGGCATAAATGCGGTTCTGTGGACCACTCGAGCTAGATGTTCCGCCTCTACCTCTACCACGACTCATTCGTGCTTGTGAACCTTGCCCAGGGGGGCGTACTGATGATGACGAACCAGCTACAGATACCGATAGTTGAGTTATGCTTGCATCACCTATCGTCGGACAATCCCTCATAACGTGGCTCGGATAACCACAAGTATAACAAACACCCAATCCCATACGGCACTGCCCGGCATGATGCTTACCACACTGAGCACATCGTGGCAAGGGCGGCCTTATCTGACTTGAGTCAACCCTATACTAAGAACCTGAGACCCTGGAATTCTGACCAGGCCCTGAATATGTGGAACGATCAAATCTCCTACCGCCAAATTAAGGGGGTGCGCTAACCGATGGCTAGGCTGGATACCTCGGGTACTGTTGTCTCTGACCACATCGAAACTCACCAGAAGGACCCGAAGACCTTGATCTATTATTCTGGGCCCTATCATGCTCACGATCGGCCGTCTGTTTCTGCTTACGCTCCTCTACACCCTGAGCATATGCCTGAATACGATAAATATCCATGTCTGGCTGAAGTGAGACCGACATACAATCGTTAAGCAAGTGAGGCTCTAATCTCATCATGAACCGGTGAACCCGATCCTCCATCTTAGATACAATAGTGGGAGCATACCTAGCCAACGAATCAAACTGAAGATTGTACTCCCAGACACTCATGTTACCATGTCGAAGGGTCAAGAACCTATCAACTCTGGCTCGTCTAAGCTCTGGTGGCAGACAATGACGAAGCAAAGCTTCTGTAAACTCCTGTCATACTGCTGGAGGGGCATTCTCACCTCTCGACAATTCCCAAGACTCGTACCAATTAACTGCAACATCTCAGAGTTTATAGTAAACTAGCTCAACTGACTCAGTCGCAGTGGACTTCATTACCCTTAACTCCTCTGCATTCTATCAATAAATACCTGAGGGTCCTCTTTTGGATCTGCCCCAGTGAATACCGGATGGTCTAAATTAATGAAGTCACCAACCCTCGCACTGACGGACCTATCTGCATGACCAATACCTACTTCTTGACACCGAGCCAGTGCGGTTACTAATTGGGTTAATAGCTGAATAGCATCTCTCATCTCCTGACTCGGTGCATCTGGCTGAGGAGATGGACGTACAGGGGCGAGCGCTAGAGCTGGTGCCCCTCGGAGCTCTTCTGGAAAGGGGGGGGTATGTAAAGTCTGAGATGGAATCTCACTACGAGACTCTCCCCGAGCCCTGGTAACTAGTGGCACTCGACTAGTAGTCTCTCCAGCCACGGACTTCCCCTTCTGGATGGCTGTAGTCTTCGGAGGCATCGCTGAAAATGTAACATATTGTTAGGAACATGAATTTTTATCTCGCATTATCTGAGATAAAAAAAAGAGGATAACATCCTATATGTCCTGTAGCCTCCTGTCTATAAGTGTGGTGCACAACACACCCATAAACAAGACTCTACTAGACACGGTCTGTAGACAACCCTAGGACAGAACTGCTCTGATACCACTTTTGTCACGACCCAAACAAATGGGTCGCGACGAGTGCCCGAGTCCTACCTGTCAAACACCCTTAAGCATGTGACTAAGATATAAATATGAATAATATCTGTTGAATTACGAGAATAACATGCGCGAGGAAAACCTGTCCAAAAAACATATATACATATACGTGCGGATTATTGTGAGCGAGCCGACAAGGCCGCGATAGACAATTATATACTCAAAACTGAAATCCGACAAGGCCACATACTATCCAACTAGACATAACTGTCTACAGACCTCTAATAGTTTTACAATTGTACAAAGACGGGACTGAGCCACGACATACCCATACATATATATACAAACATATCGTACCAAAATCAAAAGCAGTTCCAGATCAAGTAGAGCACGCCAACTCTCGTTGATCAAGGATCCTAAGGAGGGGGACCGTCAGCTTGCCTACCTGCACCGGCGGGCATGAAACGCAAGCCCCGTGAAATAGGGTGTCAGTACAAAAAAAGTACTAAGTATGTAAGGCATGAAAATCAGTACGTAAAAGACAGATGAAACGTGGAATAAAGAAATTCATCTGTAAATCTGAATAACTTTGTAAATTCTGAAACATTTATAATGTCATGCACGTGCATATAAATGTCGTGTCATGCATAGGTATGGGTGTACATAATATCATCAAGCCTCTGAAAGCATCCTATCATATCGTCTCGGCCACTGTAGACAACATCATCAACATATACCAACTGATCAGGTGATGATGCGTATATAACGCCGTAACCTTTTTCTCGTATCTCATATAAATATAATATACATATATACGCGTATATAACGTCATCTGCTCATGGGTCAATGTACATGTATAAATGCATGAAATGCATAAGAAATGCAATGCGTTAATAAAGTTTTCTCGGAACACCAAAAAAATTAATATGTCTTTTGGATTAACATTATCAAATACGTCTTTTCCTATGACACATGAATAGAAGTTGTCCTACCATATAAAGGAAGGTTTTCTTTATTCTAACGCATTGTAACAAGCAACTCATATAAAAGTTTAATTTTGTCTTCTAGCTATTGCTCAAGGCATTACTCAATTGTTCTTTTCTCCCGCTTGAATTCAGGGTTCAATAGAGGACGAATTCAACTATTCAATATGATATCAGGCTTAGTAAACATTGCAATACATTTATTTTGTCATCAACTGGTTTACTTGTTTTGTTAATTATTCGCATTGAGTTAAACCACATATTTTTAAAACCGTGCGCAAATTTAATTATTACTCATTTTTTGGGTAAAAATGATAGTAAATTTTAATTAGCTAATGCAAATTAGAATAATTCACTTTCAGAGATCCAACAAGCTTCGCCGAATTGCAGTATGAAGGCATGTCGATCGCAACAATTAATATTTTTAGTAAATCAATATTTAGATCTGTTAACTATCACACGTCTCTTATCTTACATCTAAAAAATGACAAAAGTTTTAACTGCTCATTGTAACCATGCATACTTTGAGGTTAGAAAAATGAAGTAGGATAAAAGTTTAGAAAAATGAAGTATGATACTAAATATTTTAAAGATATAAGAAAACTGTCGAGAAGAAAAGCAGAAAAAGGAATAAGGCTAAATGGAGTAAGAGTTCCTCTCAGACAAATGCCTCGATTTGTCTTCACTATTTTAAAAGAATGGATATCAGACTCGTCATCTTTGTTGTTCATCACTGAGGAACTACATAACCAGAATCACTAGAATAAAAAAATGAAACCGAAGTATATACCAGAAAAACAAGTGAAATTCGAATGTTATGTTGATTGCCTTTATTGTTGAGTTGTCCCACGTTGGGATGGATTTGAATTAGAAGTCATTGGTACTCATAAGCTAGCTTTTACGGTTAAATTAGATCCATGAGTAAAACATCCGCAACAAGTGTGGATAAATGAGAGATACAGCAATATGAGTATCATAACTTTGCCTCGTATTGTCCTCACGATTTAAAATTTTGAAGAAAAAAACTTAAAAGTGGATGAATGGAAGAAAACATAAAAGTAGTAGGGAGTTCCTCTCAGACAAATGCCTCGTATTGTCCTCACGATTTAAATTGAATGGATTTCAATCAGACTCGTCATCTGTTTTGTTCATCACTGAGGAGCTCAACAACTATCATAACTTTGGAAAAAACATGAAATCAAAAAACAAAAAAACTAAATCTTGAAGGTAATTTTGATTACCATTAAAACAGAGTATAGTAAAACATAGTAGATCACCTTAGGTAGGGCAAATGAGAGATGCAGCAATCGGTTACAAACCAGTTTGTACTTATAGGCGTGAACGACTTTAGGGTTTAGGGTTTTTGGTAATATCAGTAGGGCTGGCCCAAATTGACAACAGTCATCTGGCCCAGGATTGACTAAGCTCAACGCGCAGCTTCTGGGCTTTTCTGACCCATTCATTAGAAAATGGACACAAGCAAGCATAGTCCCTAAAAGGAAAAAATCACCTAGTATAGCCACTCTAAAAAATAACGAATAAAATATATATTTTTATATATTAATATATAATATATTTTTTGAATATATTTTCGATATGTGTGCCTAGCAAATATAATTGTTTTTAGGGAAATTACCAGCTATATCCGTTTATAAGTAGTTCATTACAAAAATTGGTCAATGGATAAAATATTACTAAATATTAGCCAAATATTACTCATATTAGCCAATTAGCTATTTGTAGCAAAAAAATATCAAATTTTTGCTTAGTTTTGAGTGGCTGTTATTAGAATAGACTGGGCACAACTTAAAGAGCTTGAATCTCAGTTTTGGGATGATTTGGTGAAGTTTTGAGGCGGTTTGAATTGAAAATTCGAAGTAAAAGCTGAACATGAAAAAAAATGATATGTGTATCACACTATGTATCATTTGTTTATCACATATGTATCATATTTGTATCAATTATGTATCACATGTATATCCATGTATACATGTGTGTGAGATACATGCGTGATACATGTTTGATACATGTGTCGTAGAAGAATTTTTTAAACTCGATTTAATTACGAATTTTGATACAAAACCAGTCCAAATCACCTCCAATCTTCCTCAAATTTGTATATTGACTTATCTATATATTTTCAATGAATTTCAACTATACCCATTGAAAAGGTTTCTTTTTTGTTTAGATTTTTGGAATATTGTATTTTATTTTATTTTTGTATTTCATCACCTTATTTGCTACCTCATCCATGAAATTCCTTTCCGTCTTGTATCTAGTGTTGCTAATCACGCTTAAAAATATGGAAGGTAATTTTTGCATGTGATTCTTTTAGAGAAAGTACCCTATTATTTGGTTTTTCAATTTTTGTTGGCTAGTTTTGGTAAGTCTATGACTAATGGCTAGAGGTTGGTAAGTTGAGATTTATTTGGGATATTTGTGTAAGTTTCTCGAATTACCGATCAGGCAAGTGTAACTTACATAATCTAAAGTCTAAATAGCCTTATTAACAATACATATGTATAATATGTCTGTAATTTATTGGTATAGGCTATAAAAAGTAAATAGTGAATTGAACTGGATATTTGTGTAAAGATCCCGTTGTGAGTAAAATTATGGACTATTATGATATCTACGTTTAATTCAAAACAACACAAGAGGTCAAATTATATTAAAGAGGAATCTTTATAAAATACTATAGTTTAGAGCCTAGTAACTAAGTACCTGTCAGGCTTTCTTCCTTTGCCTTCCCTAACTCTTCTGAGAAGAAAGGGGATCCTGCGCAAAGAAAGCCTCTAACAAGAGGATGCACGTATCTCGAGTCGCGAGGTGAAATTGAAATAGAAATAGAATTAGTTTGCCTAATTACCGTTCGTAGATACTATTCAATTGTTACTAGCTTGTATCACTTGTATTCAAACGCGCAACGAATACAGTATTTGTCAATTATATTCGATCGTGCAATGAATACAACGCGTATCAAATATGTATCGACTGTATTTGTTCGTGCAACGAATACAACTAAGGCGAAATACAGAAAAAATATAATGTTCTTGTTGAGAGTCAAACTCAAGACATCCAATAGCTAAGCAAGCTCTAACCAGTTGAGCTACAAGAGTTTGTTTCTCTTTTGTTTCCGTTCAAAATAATTAATATCTCATTTCATGGATTTGTTATAAAATTCAAATATAGCTATAAATGGTAAATCTACTGAAAGTATAACTACAAATGATAAATATAATATAAATGTTTGATGTGTCGCATAATTTTTTCAAAATTAAATGGCGGTACATCATTCATTCACTCATTCAAAGAGGGACCGGAACCAAAATGTGGTTCATTTGGACTCAAAGAACCAAAATGTGTGTGTGGGGGGGGGGGGGGGGATTCGGGCCCAAAAAA
>MDKH01109672.1:0-10237 GCA_005239495.1 Nicotiana undulata | reverse complement strand
TTAAAAGGAAAAGTTTCTTTGCTGCCTTAGAGGTTCGTTTCTGTCTTGGATCTTCTACTTTTTCTCTTAGTATTTTTTGTGAGAATTCTCCTCAAGTGATTCATGTTGATAGCCTATCGCATAACTGTTTGTTGATATGAACATTCTAATATTTTCGCTTAGACTCGTAGGAGCATCAGTTAAAACAAAGATGCATTTCATCTTAAAGAGTGAATGTTGGTCTTAAGTCTCGGACAAAAATCCTTCATCCCCGTTGGTAAAGTTCTATTGAAAAAAAAGTTTTTTGTAAGATTAAATTACTTCTGTAACTTAATTATTTTTTTGGATTACTTACTGTCTTTGGCATTTAGTATAATTTTTTGTTTGAAATAGTTTCAAGAATTGTTAGTTTGCTGCTTCCCGTTTTAGAGTCAAGAAGTGATTTCATGATTGTGATAGTCAAATGACTGTATTTTCAAATTTTAGTCTTGATTTTGCATTCATTGCTTACAAATGTCATGCCTGAATTTTTTTCTTTTTTGCCATATTAATGCTCGCATTTATATGTCGATTTTAACAAAGAGGGTTCACAAGGAGTATATTGATTCGGCTTAGGCACTAATTTAAGACTTGTTGTAATAGGTAAAAATATATAAATATAAATATATATCTCGAATCTAAAAGAGACAAAATAATTGAAATACTCTAAAATGCTAGAAAATCTTTAAATGTACTTTAAATATTAGCCCATGTGTTCATACCCGAACCTTGGATTGATATGCTAAATAATAAAAAGGGTCATGTGCGCATCTCGCGTCTCGACGCCTTTAAATTAAAAATAATTGTGTTATAACCATGTGTACATTCCGTATCTTGGTTTAACATCCAATTTTAAAGAAGAATACATTGTGTACATACCGCACCTAAGTGAACACTCTAAAAAAAAAGATATATATAAAATAATTAATTAAGCGGTAATAAATAAGCCATAATTAATAAGATACAAGAATAGCTGAAAATTAATTTAAGCCTTACATTAGTCAATAAAACGATCGTGCTAGAACCACGGGACTCGAGGGGTGCCTTACACCTTCCCCTCGGTCAACAGAATTCCTTACTTAGTCTTCTGTTTCGTAGACCAAAAATTAGGAGTCAAATCTTCCTTTTGATAAGGGATTCAATATAAGGTGTCTTGGAACATCAAAACTCAATTCCAAATGGCGACTCTAAATAACAAATAATCTCTTTTCAAAACGTCACTTCAATTGGAAAAACTCTTCTAACTCAACCTCGTAATAGGGTTGCGTGGCGAAAAAGAGGTGTGACATCTCCTAGGGATAAAACTCGAATGACTCAAACTAGGAAGTGCGTCTCCAAGGGGTGAAATCCTAATTTAGGAAGTGCATATCCTAAACAAAATATAACTTGAAAGACCAGACTAGGAAGTGAGTCTCCTAGGGGTGAAACTTCAGTGACTCAAACCAGGAAATGTGTCTCCTAGGAATAAAACTCGAATGACTCAAACTAGAAAGTGCGTCTCCTAGCGGTAAAATCTCAATTTAGGAAGTGCGTCTCCTAAAATAAAAATATAACTTGAAAGACCCTGACTAGAAAGTGCGTTTCCTAGGGGTGAAACTTAAATGAACCAAACTAGGAAGTGTGTCTCCTAGGGATAAAACTCGAATGACTCAAACTAGAAAGTGCGTTTCCTAGGGGTGAAACTTAAATGAACCAAACTAGGAAGTGTGTCTCCTAGGGATAAAACTCGAATGACTCAAACTAGAAAGTGCGTCTCCTAGGGATGAAACTTGAATGAACCAAGCTAGGGAGTGCGTCTCCTAGGGGTGAAATTTCAATTTAGGAAGTGCGTCTCCTAGGAATAAAACTCGAATGACTCAAATTAGGAAGTGCGTCTCCTAGCGGTAAAATCTCAATTTAGGAAGTGCGTTTCCTAAAATAAAAATATAACTTGAAAGACCCAGACTAGGAAGGCGTCTCCTAGGGGTGAAACTTAAATGAGCCAAACTAGGAAGTGCGTCTCCTAGGGATAAAACTCGAATGACTCAAACAAGTAAGTGTGTCTCCTAGGGATGAAACTTGAATGAACCAAGCTAGGAAGTGTGTCTCCTAGGAATAAAACTCGAATGACTCAAACTAGGAAGTGCGTCTCCTAGCGGTAAAATCTCAATTTAGGAAGTGCGTCTCATAAAATAAAATATAACTTGAAAGACCCTAACTAGAAAATGTGTTTCCTAGGGGTGAAACTTAAATGAACCAAACTAGGAAGTGTGTCTCCTAGGGATAAAACTCGAATGACTCAAACTAGGAAGTGCGTCTCCTAGAAGTGAAATTTCAATTTAGGAAGTGCGTTTCCTAAAATAAAAATATAACTTGAAAGACCCTAACTAGAAAATGTGTTTCCTAGGGGTGAAACTTAAATGAACCAAACTAGGAAGTGTGTCTCCTAGGGATAAAACTCGAATGACTCAAACTAGGAAGTGCATCTCCTAGGGATGAAACTTGAATGAACCAAGCTAGGAAGTGCGTCTCCTAGAAGTGAAATTTCAATTTAGGAAGTGCGTCTCCTAAAGTATATCCTGAAAAAACTTAGACTAGGAAGTGCGTCTCCTAGGGGTGAACTCAAACGACTCAAACTAGTAAGTGTGTCTCCTAAGGATGAAACTTAAATGACCAAAAACTAGGAAATGCGTCTCCTAGGGATGAATGCTAAATTTAGGAAGTACGTCGCCTAAACAAAAATATAACCTGAAAACCCCAGACTAGGAAGTGCGTCTCCTAGGGGTGATGTGTGATCTTCTCAATAGCCTTTGCATAAGCAGAATTGGGGCATTACACCTGAAAAATTCAAGCTTTGATAAGAACATAGCCTTCATCCCTGTTTCAGACAAAGAAAACTTGTGAGTTTAAAACATGGTGGTTAGTTTGTGGCCTTGATTACGAGGGCGATTTCTCTTGCACTTGTCACGATTAACTTGGACTTCAACTTGGAATACAGTGCTTGTTATCGATAGGCCGCTTTTCTGGACAACCCTAATCATAAGAAATATTCCTAATTCATTTAAATCCAATACCTTATGCTCAATGCATTGCACTCGTGTTCTAACATTCACCAAATCTTTGCATTTTACATCAGTCCCAAAGAACATTTATTATCACCAACTCAGTGCACACTATTCTCATGCGTCTTATGCCAATTTGATGTGCTTGCCAGACATCGGCTTCGTGTGATTAAAAAGCTGGTAGCAGATTTTGAAGTCATTTCTCACTTGTTTCGAGAAAAACAGACTCAAAAGGGACTCAAACAAAACAAGAGGAACAAATATGGAGAAACGAGAAGAGATGGTATCTAACAAGAAAAACTTTTACCTAGGAAAGAGAACAAAGTAGAAACTAATCTGATTTGAAGGTCATCTCCACTGACCATGACATGCATTTTGGATTAAGTGGCCTGATCTATCAAGCGAGTCTAATCTTCAACTCTTGTTATGCCTCTAAGTTGTGAAACTGGGCTTCACCGCTCCAATTGTCCTATTTGATCCACAATCCTCAGTCGACTTGTAGTGCCCTGAAGGGTTTTTACCATCAAGCCTCTCTCATTTCGCTCTTTTTTCTCAACTCACCATCGCCTTACGGTGCCCATGAAGGTTTTCACCGATAAGGCTCTCTCATTTTATCATTTTCTCTCTTTGTGCTGAGAATGAGGTACCTATGATGCAGGAAGATCGTATTTTCACCACACACTTGATTTGGCATCCTCAAAAATTGGTCGGAAGGTCTTTCTTTGGACCGTAATGTAGGCTTTTGGACAGGGTTGGAAAGAAAGGGTGGCATGAAGGCTCAAAATAATTTAAGATGAAAGGGTTCAAAATTACAACTTTTGGAATCAGATCTTTTATGGCCAAAATTAAAACTTCTGCCCCAGTTTCTTAGAGTTTGGGATTTTATTTATTTATTTATTTATTTGGATTTTTGTTTTAATGGGACTGAACCTCAGAGTAAGGCATCCTTCGTATCCTTAAAAGGAATCAAGTCGAACGTAGTTCCAACACAAAGTTGGTTTGTTTTGTTGTTTCTTTTCCTTTTCTTTCTTTTTTTTTTTTCTTTTTTTCTTTTCTTTTCTTCATTTTCTCTTTCCTTTTTCTTTTCTCCTTTTTTTTCCTTTTATTTTCTTCTTTTTCTCTTTTCTTTTTCTTTTCTAGTTCCTAACTCTACTTCTGCAAGAGGGGTATGAAACAAAACAAATTAACCCCGCCGTTGGGCGCCATCACGACTTGGATGAGGATTCTGGGTCGTGACATAAGTAATGGTGCTGCACTTGGCTTCCAAGGTTGTTGAGAATACCTATCCACATCGATTCCTTTGATAATAGGCGGAACACCAGGGATTTGCTCGATGCGATCGTTTTGTTCTTTCATATGCTTCTGCATGGTTAATAATAAATTTTGTAATTCTGAATTACTAGTCGTACCTGGTCGTGTTTCAGGAAGTGTATTGAGATTTTCATCCCTGGTTGAATTTGTTAACCCCGCTTGCAAATCTTCTACTATAATTGTATTATTCAGAGGCAGTGTTGGTGGTACTGGAGGTACTTGTGGTAATCCTCTTTCAAATTCTCGCAAAGCCTTCCCCACGTATTCAGCAATCATTTGCCTTATTTGATCTGGTTCCACTGGTTGTTCATTATTGTTACGATTGTCAGCTCTTTCAAGAGAAGGTTCTCTCGAAACTCGTGGAGTTCCTCGAGGAGGAGTTGAAACTGGGGTTTCATTTCTTTGCTGGTTGTTATCGTCATTATTGTTGACGTTGTTGTTGTTGGAATTCGACATGATTTTAAGGATATCGATTGGTAGCGAAAACGATGATTATCAGATTCCCGGTAACGAAACCAATTTGTTTAACCAAAGATTAAGATCATTTGACTAAAGCTTAATTTAGGATAAACTCGAGGCACTGATAATCGAATTAATAAAATAAAGAATAAAGTAGTAATAATTTGGAGAGCAATATGCAAAGAATAAAATAGCTTCGTATCCGAGAAATTAGATGTCCATGTTTGTTACATTTTTATCCCTTTTATAGGGATATTCTCCTAGTACAACGTTTGGATTTCTGTCATGATAGATTATTTAATGATTAATTATTACATTAATGAGGCGTTACAATGGTGAATAGTAACTGTTATTTTAGGAGTTACATAACGTACAAGACATTGATTGCTGATCTTCGAATATGCCCATTATTGCGTCCGTATTTGTTGTGACCGTGTCTCTTCTTCTTTGATGATCTTTCCGCAGCTAATTCCTTGTATTGACCGTACCTTTTTATCCCGTGTCCACGTGTGATGTTTTATTTGGTCCACCTAGCTGGCTGAGTCATCAAAATTTTGTACACGTATGAGGCTATATTATCGCCAACCCGTCCAAATGCGTCATAGTCTAATGGCATCATCCTCATAGCTGGAAGACATCATGTCATTGCCTGAGGATCTCTCTCAATTTGCATATCATTATTCAAAGGCATCATAGTTCGGAGGCACCATCTTCATGGCCCGAGAACATCATTTCATGGCCTGCGAATCTCTCATCAAACAATTCATGGCCTAGGATATCATGGTCTGAGGACGCGATCCTTAACCATCCAAAGGAAACTTTCATAGTCCAACGGGAACCTGCATCATGTTTAAATTTATGCACCATATACGTTTGTATTGCTTTTATTTGCAGGTAACCCGGCAAGCAATGGCTATCCTAGCGGGAGCGATCCCGTCCCACTTCTCCCAGCCATATCAAACCTAACCATTCTCGTAAGTCGTTCACTCATTGATGTTGCGTCCGTTCTTGAAATGACTTTACCGGCATACCTCGCCGATGAATCCGGAACTACATACGGCCTGATTCTTGTAAAACCAGGGATATGTAGGCAGCTCAGAAGACAGGGTGCGTCCTAAATCTCTCAAACCGCTTCGCTCGGTCAAAATTGGTCATCCTATCTTTACCCGACAACTCTTTCATCCTTAAAATTGCATATATACCTTCCATCCTATCTTTACCCGGCAAATCTCTTGCATATACACCCGACAACCCAATTTTTCCAAAAAATATATTTTAAATTGCATATATACCTTCAAAATCATGCATTAATAGCAATTGGTATTTTTCCTATAATTTATTTAATTTATCCAGCATTTTATTTCCAATAAACAATTAAAAAATTACATCACAAATGATTTCAACAGCATTTCTTAATTTAATCTATTATTCTTGGTCCTATTAAGACCAAATTATTTTATAATTAGCCAAATTGGCATCTTTTGGCTATAATTGCAATAGCTTTGCAATTATAGCCCAATCATATAATTTTGTACCATTTTTCCACCAGAAATTAACCATTTGTATTTTTAAATACTAAATAAAATTTTTAAACTATTTTTCTATGCATGAAATTCATTTTTTATAATTATTAGCTATTTTACTAATTATTTTAATTAATTTGAATTAAGTATTTAACAAACAACCCATTTTTCATTTCAAATCAAGCTTATTAAAATCGGCCCAAACCCCAATTGAATTAACCCAATACCCAGGCCCAATCCGTTAAAATCACCCGACCCAATTCCCCTTTTAATATGGACCGTTGATCATTTATGATCAACGAACCAGATTCATTCTTACCTAAATTACTCCTAAAGACTACCCCCCAAACTCTCATTCACTTCCTCTCATTTCTCTCATTACACTTCGACGTTACACTCTCCTTTCATCTCTCAAGCTCTCTCTGCTAAACCTAAGCTCTCTCACCGGCCGTCGACTCGCCGGTAACTATGGTGGTTCCACCACCATCCCTAGCCTCCACGGCTCCCTCACACGCTGGATTATTGCTACCCTAAGGTCCTCAAGAGAACCAAAGGCGGTTAAACTCACCCCATGGCCTTTTCATGCCGTTCTCAGGCCACTGTTGGCCTGCCCGAGTAAGATCCTTCCATCTCCGGCTAAAACCTATGGTTTCTAAGCCTGATTCTCTCTGTCTTTGGGTTATCTCTCTCTGAAACCCTAACTTTAGCTCTTGACTTCTTAGATCTGTAATAGATCTGAGTATATTCTGAGTTATTTTGCTATTTTCCTTAAAGATTTTTCCGATTTTTCAAAAAGGCCTCTTCGTCTTCAAACTAGGGTTTCTTAACCCCTTTTCAAAAAACGATTCTTCTTTTGAGTTTAAGTGTTGTTCCGTGATTTCTACTATGTTTGAACGATTTACGTATGTTTTTGCTTTTTACCTGATTTATTATATTAAAAGCCCTAATTTTTGAGACTGCATTTGATAATATGTTCGTTTAATCTGCATGTGTGCTTGTTTCTCATGAACATTCTGTGCTTTTGTGACTTTTACCCCATTTGGCTTATTAGGGTTTATGATTCTTGCTTCTTCTTGCATATGCTGTGTTTACCTCGCTTATTCTCAGAAGTTTGTGTTCATCAGTACTATGTTCTAGTTTGAATCCCTGATTCTATATGATTTTTTACTTTACTGTTCGTATTAGGGTTCTGATTATTGCCTATTCTTGCCTATTATGTGTTTATTCCGCTTATTCTCAGAAACATGTGTTAATTCCCCTAATCAATGCTATGTTCTAGTTTGAATCCCTGATTTATGTGATTCTCTTACCCTACTTTGCCTATTCCTGCCTATATTATGTTTACTCCGTTCATTTGTGGTACTTTCCTTTAGTTAATATTTCCTTCTAGTGGAATCCCTGATTCCCTGTGATTGATATCCTCTATTCTCTGCTGATTTCAACCACTAAAATATTTTCTTGCCTTATTTTATGGTCGATTATGTTGTCAAACTGATTCTTAAGCATTTTCCTTAATTAGAGTCTGTTGAACCTAGCCTAATTACTTGTCCTATATTTACTATGCTGAAATTATTTCCTTGTGTGTTATATTCCAGTCACATATGGTGTCTTTCCTTATTTATTATCTTCCTATTACCGTTTGAAGATAACTCCTTCAATTAACGGAGTATCTATGATGATTTAATACTAATTGGTACCTAATTCCCTAATCACTGCTTGATTTTTTATTCTAACCTTATTATTCTACCTAGTTTCAAACTATATATACATGTTCTCTCATTAACACAGACACGAACACTTTGGTTCAAAAGCTCTCTCTCTCTCACACTCAAACTTTCAGCTCTCTTTTCTCTGGTTACTTTCTATTGTCCTAAGTCAGCCGGCTATAAGCCAAGGCTGATTACTATACTCTTTTGCTTCTCACTTTGTGTTTACTGTCTCTCTATTGGTATATCCTGATTTCAATCTAAGTCCCAAAAATAATATATTTCTTTTACTTCAATTTATACAGTTTCTAGTATGTTTCTATCTATGGTTTTGTTGTGAAACATGTGCTTGATATGTTTACATTATTATTCATTTAGCATGTTATGTACTCCCCTTCCTTAGGATCAGCATGAATATGTTACCCCCCTCCTTTTTATAGTATGTCTCAATGTGATCTTGCTCTATCTGGTTTTCTGGTATGAATCTCCTTTGAAAAGCAGTATGTATCCTAGACTTGTATGATTCTGTGTTGATTTTAAACTATGTTGATCCCATACTCTACTGAATCCCCTAACTATTTCTGATTCTGGGACTATGTCTAATTAGTATTCCTGAGTCTATGGCTCACTATTTGTACCAATTACAAGACTTCTACCTGATATGTGTTCACCATACTATGTGCTCTATGTATCCCCAATCCCCATTACCCCTGTGTGAAGGTTTGTGTTGTCGAACCTGCCTTGGTTCTGTGTTCTTTGGGTGTTACTGAACTTGCTTGGCTCCATGTTTGACCTGCTGATTGTTAATTGTCTAACTCTTATCAAAAGTTGTTTTATAAGACAACTCTCTCTTATTTTACAAAGCTATTTCAAACAAGTCTCCTTTCACACTGTTTTCTTACTAAAACCTTTTGAAAACTATGTCAAGCACTCTCACTCTACTCTTAGGTCTGTAAGTTCGGGCCCTCTAATGTTACCTGCTTAGGGACCCCTATGAGATCTCTTTGAACTCTGATGCATTAGAGCTGGCTCTTCCACACTGCACTTACTCAATTATGGTGGTGAAATCTGGGTGTGAGCACTGCCCGGGATTCCTTGAGGTCCTTAGGGAACTCTGACACACCCGTATATGAGAAAGGCTATGAAACAATTTGGCATCATGAGGTTCTGGGCAGTTTTTGTATAATCTGGGCCTATTTTCAGGCTCCCTATAGTGTAACTTCTTATTTTTCTTTCCCTACTTATGTAATTCATTCAATATTGGTTTGTAATAATTTTTTGTAAACGAAAATTGGGGGATGGATAGTAAAAATGGAAGGGTAGCTATATAGGTTATCTATATCAATGGGTAGAAATCATGCCTTAGGTTTACATTTTCTATATGTGCATTAGAAACTATGTTTAGGACCAGTACATTCAAAGTATGTCATGCATTAGATATCATATTTAGGTTTACTGCTTCAGCATCTCATTTGGCCCTATTTATCACTTAGGAATCATGCTTCCGGCTGAATAACAACATTAACTGTTGTTCCTGCACATTTAGAAATCATGCCTTAGGTTTACACTTTCTATATGTGCATTAGAATCCATTTTTAGGACCAGTACATTCAAAGTATATCATGCATTAGATACCATGCTCTTAAGTTTCATGTATATTATTTCAGCATCTCGTTCGACATTATTTTTTATCACTTAGAAATCCTGCTTTAGGAATTTCGCACATAAATTATTCTGCATTTTGTATGATCATACCAGATACCCTGTTTTAGGATCTCATTTTGTCACGACCCAAAACCTGGTTCAGGTCGTGATGGCACCTAACGGCGAGGTTAGGCAAGCCAACATATAAATCCCTAGGAGTTACTACCCCGGATTTCGTTTATTCCAGTTATTTACAATTTATAACAAATAAAATGCGTAATGTAGCAGCGATATGAGGTAAGGCCGTAGATACAAGCTGAACCACAGCTAGGCCAAATATGTACAACCCCGAATCCCAACATAACTACACCAAGTGTGTGTCAGGACTAGTGTCATAGTGTCAACGGGCGGCTACATAGATACAACAACTGAAATATATATATACAAAAATATACAAGCCTCAGTCTGGAACAAAAGACTGAGCAAAATGAAACTAGAAGGCTCCAGAGGTGCTGTCAGGATGACGCCAAGAAGA
>ML257807.1:7844-31563 GCA_005239495.1 Nicotiana undulata | reverse complement strand
TCTTCCCACATCCTTCAATCTTCGCCTTTGAATCATTTCCCATAGAAATCGTCTCATCGGGTCAACATGAGCATAAGTAGCAAAGGCTTCTTTAACATCACAAACATGGCGAGTGGCTCCAGAATCAAACCACCACTCTCTAGGATTTCGCACCAAGTTTCATTCAGTAAGCATGGCACACAAATCATCAACATCATCATGCTTTTCAACCATGTTTGCTTGACCCCTCTTCTTGTCTTTCTTCGGAGCACGACACTCCGTAGATTTGTGTCCGGTTTTCCCACAGTTGTAGCAGTTTCCACTGAACCGCTTCTTGCTTGGGTTGTATTTCGGCCCAGAAGCCTTCTTCCTCTTTTTGTTCTCTTCAACAATATTTGCTCCCATTATTGTTGAATTACCACGACCTCTCCTTTCAACAACTTTATTGTCCTCTTCGATTCTCAACCGTACAATGAGATCTTCAAGGGACATTTCCTTGCGTTTGTGTTTCAAATAATTTTTGAAGTCCTTCCACAATGGAGGCAACTTCTCAATCATTGCTGCTACTTGAAAGGCCTCATTGATGACAAGACCTTCAATAAAAATTTTATTAGTAAACATAATAAAATTAATACTATCAATATTAGTATTAATTTTACTTTTACCTTCAGCAAGGAGATCGTGAATAATCACTTGCAATTCCTGGACTTGGGTAATAACAGACTTGCTATCTACCATCTTGTAGTCCAAAAACTTTGCAGCAACAAACTTCTTCAACCCGGCATCTTCAGTTTTGTATTTCTTTTCAAGCGCACTCCACAGTTCTTTTGACGTTTCCACACCACTGTAGACATTATACAAAGTATCCTCCAACCCGCTTAGAATATAATTCTTGCACAAAAAGTCTGAATGCTTCCACGCCTGAATGACGAGAAAGCGTTCAGTCTCTGGAGTTTCATCAGACAGCACAGGAACATCTTCCTTGATGAACTTCTAGAGACTTAGAGTAGTCAAGTAGAAGAACATCTTCTGCTGCCAGCGCTTGAAATCAAGCCCGGAAAATTTTCCGGGTTTCTCAGCCGGTGCCAATGCTGCCGGTATTGTTCGGCTTGTTGAGGCATTGGCAGTTACCATCGGAACAGCTTCGTTTCCGTTGTCATTCGTCATTTCTGTAAAAGAATGACACAAACGTTAAAATCACGTAGATTTTAATCTCCAATAGAGTACAAAACCACAAAGGTTTTACTCTCCAGAAACAGTTAATATAACACAAATACAGAAAAATATCAAATTCCTTAAGCTTGTTAGAAATCTGTATCTGTAAAACAATTCTGGAAATAATAAAATAACGTAAACAGAAATGTAAACGTAATGAAAAATTAATCCGAGCCCACTGAATTCACAGTGTTTCCTTAAGGAATTTAATCCCCTCCTAGTACCCAAGGTTATGGATTATTTCCTCCCAGGATAGAACGAATTTCACACTGGTGTAGTGGTACTTCAAACCCCAGTGTTTCAGCGAACTCAAAGTTCGGTAGCAAATCACACTTACTTGCTTTCTTTGAAGATGAAAGTATGCCGAAAGAAGGAGGAGAACTCATAAATTAGTATTTAAAATCTGAGAGAATGGACTTGTATTTATAGCCAAAGTTGGGCTGAATTCTGAAGAGGTGCAACTCTTCAGAATGGTTGTTTTTGCAAAAACGCCCATAGAGTAAATGCCATGACATAATTGGTTATCTACTCAATAATAAAGAGGGAAATTGAAGGGTAGTTAATTTTCTGTTACAAAACAGAAAACTAAATTCTGGATAACTGAAATGGATTTAATATTAATATTTATTTTAATATTAATATTTTGTTATTAAAATAAATATTTAATAATATTTCTGTTAATATTTACTATTAACAAATACATTTGGTCCAAAAAATAATGACGGCGCGAGGCTTGCTTTCTTCTCAACTCTTTATTAACTAGAAGAAGAGCAATTGCTTATATACCCATCAAAAGTCTTTTCCTCTTCCTATGTGGGACAATTAAGGAGGGAAACTCAAGTATTACTCAAATATTTCATTTTCACCTCCATTTCTCATTCACCCAGTTTAAGCATTAATATATCATTAATTACTTAAAAAATTTCAACAAATACTTATATGACTTATTAATACTAAGAGTCCACACAAGTGGTTGAGAAACTTGTACGGTAGAACAAGACACAAGTGGAATTGGTAGAGACAGAAAGTTGTGCGTAAAAAGGAAATTAAAGATCAAGTTTCTTTATGTTTGAAATATTCAAACTATAACAATGTATTTGTTGGATTATAATGAAACTAAGATACATTTGTATGTTAAATTAATTGATATCTACTCTCTAAGGAAGCACGTAACAATCAATAGGAGTGAGAATCAGTCGATCAGTTCAGTTCAAAAATTTCTTTTATTTTCGATTCAATTCCATTTTTCTTAATTTTGACTTAATTAAATCAGTTCGATCATTTCTGCTTGAAACTTATTTGGACCTTTGTGAGTTGGGCTTTTTGGTTAAACCATTTTGCTTACTGATTTGAAATAAGGATTAGTTACCTCGTATATCAAAGGATGATACTTTATTTATTTTAAACCTTTGGAATAAAGATCGTCGAGCCGCCGACAACTCCTACACCGTTTTAAAAAATTATATTCTATAATTACCTTTTGATTTTGATAGCAAAAAATCTATTTATGGTCATCTCCTACTCTTAAGCCATAAAATACGCAGTGTAGTATTAAAAACTAAAACACTTTCTCAAGTTTTCAACCAGCGAGCACTACAATCGGACAGGGAGCCAAAGAGAGAAAAGATGAAAGGAGTCTCAGTGATACTACGGTGTTTAGTTGGTTGCAGACCATCTTTCATAGCATCAGGACGATGCTCTTCTGAATTGGGGCAAACATTAATGGTGTTATCAGCCGCCACCATATTTGCCGACGAGTTATTTTTGAACGGCTAGATCCGGCCGATAAACAGTGGCATTTCGAGTCCAAAAATTTGACCCATTGTATCACGAGAAACAAAACTCTATATAAATTTTTGTCTTCCTCTTCTCTTCATCGTTATAGGGTTCTGCCCAATCTGTAGAGTCCGACATGTCTCTGACGATATTGATAGTTCATGTATTTCAATGTATCTCGTTGTATTTCTATGTATTTCATTATATTCATTGTCATTTTTTCATTGTATTTCAATGTATCTCGTTGTATTTCATGTATTTCATTGTATTTCAATGTATCCCGCTATATTCTATGTATTTCATTGTATTCACTTGTTTCGCTATATTTCATGAATGTATTCATATATTTTTTTATAATTTATGTATTAAAATGTATTATATAATTTCTCTATGTTTTTGGGGTATTTTTCGGTTGAGAAACTTTTTTATAACTGGAATACAAATTTTGTGTGTTATAATTGAGTTTGTTGAGTTATATTAGGAGTCTATTATGTTAATTGATTAACTTTCCGTTTAAAAACAATGTAATCCTCTGTTTCACGCCGTGAATACAATCGAATACAATAATTTGTCCAGTTGTAATCTCATGTTTCACGCCATGAATACAGTCGAATACACTCGAATACAAAAATATATTTAGTTGTAATCTCATGTTTCACGCCTAGAAATGATATTGTATTTATAAATGCAGTAACTTAAATACATATAATACACTTTAAAAAATTTGAAAATATAGCTATGGAAAATATAAATGTTAGCTACAACTAATAATCACTAAATAATAATATTTTGTGCAAAATTTCTCTTCAAATATCGCACATAAAAAGCTAATTGAATGTCAACAAAGAAAGCCAAAGAAAGATCAGAATATGTCTCAATATTTGATATACTAATTATGCAAATAGTAGCTTCCAATGACGTAACATAAACGTGTGGGTCCCTATATAAAGAAGTAAAACAAAAAAATATGATTGTATGAAAAAGTGGCTATTGTAGGCGCATCCAGATTTGGTTGTGCAACAAACTTTTTGAGCAATTTGCAATTGCAAAATTGCATAACCAGATTTGAGCAAAACCAATTGTGATTGGCTATTTCAGGCAGTGAAGCTTCCTATAAATAGAAGTTTTCGTTTCATTTGAAAACACACCAAATTGAGAGAAGCCAGAAAGAGTTAGAGAGAGTAATATGTGAGATAAATAATGAATGAGAGTGATATTGTAGTGAGGTATTTAAAATAAAGAGCGTTATTTCTTTTGAGATAAATAGTAAATGAGAATAATATCTAGTGAGGTGTTTAAAATAAATAGTTAGTTTCTTGACACTACCGAGTTGTAATATTATAGTGGTATTATATTGCTTCGATCGGGTATTATATTTACCCCGTTAATAGATTTGATATCGTTGTTACTCTCTTATGTTATTGTTATTTACAGTGAATGTTATTCTTGTGTGAGATATTATTTTTCTAACAATGTGGTATCAGAGCTATGATAAATAATGGTCTGCTATCTTTTTCAGTACCCGTCTCACAAGATATAATTATGAGAAATGGTGTCAACGTTTGAAAGTCATTCTTGAATCCTAGGATGTGTGAGAAATTGTAGACAAAGGGTATGCAATACTCTATAATGAGCAAGCTCTGCTTTAAAATGAAAAAAGTTGTCTAGGAAAAGATAGAAAAGAAGGATCAACAAGTTTTCAAGCTCATCCACCAAACTTTGGATGATGCCATGTTTGAGAAGGTGGCAGATACTACTACATCAAAGGAAGCTTAGGAGATTTTGTAAAATTCTCTCCAAGGAGTTGACAAGGCAAGGAACGTAAAACTTCAAACTCTAATGGCTAACTTTGAATTTAATTAAAAAAAATAAAAGAATCCAAATGTATTTCAGATTATTACTCAAATGTAAAGGCTGTTGTGAATCAATTAAGAAGACGTGGTGAGGACATAGAAGATGTTTGTGTGGTAATAAAGATCCTTCGCACTTTGACATCTAAATTTGAATTGCATTAGAGAAGCTGCTAAAGAGGTCTTATGGGTCACGAAGGGCTTTCCTGGGGGTCATAAAGGGGACTGGTGGTGGAATGGAGAGGTCCAAGGTAAAGCGAAAATCAAGAAAGGTGCCTATTTAAAGCTAGTGGAGAGTACAAACGAGGAGGAAAGGGCTTATCTGGATTGTTACAAAAAGGCAAAGAAAGAGGCAAAGTTAGTAGTTACGGCGGCTAAGAACGCGGTGTTTGCCCATTTGAACGAGGAGCTCGGGGGAAAAGGAAGGGAGAAGAAGTTGTACCGGTTAGCCAAGGTGAGGGAGAGGAAGGACGATGACTTAGACCAAGTCAAGTGCATCAAGGACGAGGATGGCGAAGTATTGATGGATGAGGCACTTATTAGAAGAAGATGGGAGACATACTTCCATAAACTGTTGAACCAGGAGGGGGATATAAGCATTGTGCTGGTGAGTTGGAGCACTCCGAGAGCCGACAGGATTTTGGGATTAGTAGGTGTATTAAGGTAGAGGAGGTGGAAGGGGTGATGTGTAATATATGGAGGGGAAAAGTGACGAGGCCAGACGAAAT
The DNA here is from genome assembly GCA_005239495.1 of Nicotiana undulata. Classification (NCBI taxonomy): domain Eukaryota; kingdom Viridiplantae; phylum Streptophyta; class Magnoliopsida; order Solanales; family Solanaceae; genus Nicotiana; species Nicotiana undulata. The sequence goes on along the minus strand of ML257807.1, from coordinate 26,015 downwards.
CCTGGTGGAATTCTGGGAAGAGCTCAAGGCGAGCAGGCTTAGAGTGGCTCACTAGGCTATTTAATGTTATTTTTAGGACGAATGATCATATATGATGTGTTGGTATGTTTGGTTGGGGTCCCGAGGGGCTCGGGATTGATTTCGAATGGTTAACGGAAAGTTTTGGAGTTGGAAAATTCCAGCAACAGCTGCTGGTGTGCTGCTACTGTGATGTCCGCACCTGCGGATGTTTGACTGTAGGAGCGGCCAGGAGGGTCGCAGGTGCGGTTGAGGTCCATGTGGGGGAAAACCGCAGAAGCGGTCATTAGGGCGCATCTGCGGAGCCGCATGTGCGATACCTGGACCGCAGATGCAGAAGTTGGTCCGTTTAATGAATTTCCGCAGGTGCGGTCCACCTGAGTGCAGGTGCGGACCGCAGGTGCGAAAGGCCTGGGCAAAAAAGTATAAAAGGGGGACGATTTTTAGTCTTGTTTTCACTATTGTTGTGCGGGTTCCGAGCTTTTGGAGGGTTTTTGAAGAGGGAAACATTTGTTCTTCATTGAGGTAAGAGTTTTGGACTCATTAACTCGATTATATGCGATTAAGGACCAAATTAACAGTGTTTAATTAGGAAAAATTAGTGGAAAAGGGGGGAACTAGGGCTTGAGATTATGAGGCCTTTTAGGGGTGATTTGATGGGTCATTTGGACTCTGATTTCAGAGTTCTTTATATGTACGAACTCGTGTGATGATGAGGATCGTTTTGGCATAACGTTTGTCGAGTTCCGAGACGCGGGCCCAAAGGTTGGGTTTTGGCTAATTTCGGGTTTTGTGCTTAAAATTGATATCTTTCGATTGAGTTTCATCCCCTTAGCATATCTTGATGTGAAAAATATGAACTTGATAGATTTGGAGCACTCGGAAGTTGATTCGAGAGTCAAGCATGTTGCGGAGTAGCTTTTCGGGCTAGTTGAGGTAAGTAATGTCTTTAAATCTTGTCCTGAGGATATGAAACGCTGTACTTTACATCCTTTCACGATTTTGGAGTGACGCACACACAGGATGACGAGTGTGGGGCGTGCACGAATTGGAAATATGTTCCTTTTGAGGCTACTATTGAGTTGTGAAACTGCTTTTAAAGCATATGTTTTATTGTATTACTATGTTTTGACATATTTGGGTTGTAAGCCATGTTTGGGGCCTAGTGCCGATCTGTTTTAACCTCTTGGGGGGCTATTTTCTGATATTCCTCACATAATTATGATTTTACACTCAGTCCTTCTTGTGAAATTGTTAACACTCGTATTTGATGATATTATTATTTTCTGAAATGAAATATTGTTTTGGGTCGAGAACCCCGTTTATTTATGGCCCGAGTGGAATGTTGAGAGTGTCTGACTGGATGAGGCCGATGGACAATATTGTGAGGATATTTATGATATGAGAGAGGCCGAGAGCCTGAGTGATTGATGCGATGATTTGTCTTGTTTATAGTGCTTGCCTTATTTTGGTCAACTATGTTGTCACACGAAGTCTTATGTTATTTCCTTAACTGAAACATTCTGAACCTAGTCTCAATTTCATACTTATACTGTTGAAATTGTTTCCTTATATGTTATATCCATGTCACATATGGGAACTTTCCTTATTTGTTATTTGCCTACTAGCCGTTTGAACTTAACCCCTTCAATTAAGGGATACCTATGCTGATTTTACACTGATTGATACCCAGTCCCTTAATTACTGATTCCTACCTTATTTATCATATGTTTCAAACTATATATATGCACTAATCTTTCATTAAGCAGAAACATGAACTAGTATGGTTCAATAACTCTCTCCCTCACAACTAAAACTCTCTATTCTCTCTTTTGTGCTACTTGCTACTACTCTAAGTTAGTCGGCTGCAAGCCAAGGCTAACTACTGTGCATCTCCTATTTTTTTACTTTGAGTTACTGTTTTCTTCACTTCACTGGTATGTCCTAATTCAATTTTCAGTTCTCAAACCAACATGCTTCTATTACTGTTGCAATTCATTGTGCTTCTGATATGCTTTTACTTACTATTTTGTTGTTCAACATGTAACTAGAATCCTAAACTCCATTCACATGTTAAGTTATACTTTATTTGTCCTAATTAACATGTCCTTATGTGCTTGATACATATTCTATGTGAATCTTCATGCCTATGTTTGGTACATTAGTTTGATTAGGGTATACTCTACTGTCTTAAACTATTTGGTCCTGTTATGTTAGTCTAATCCTATACCCCACTGTATCCCCAATCCCCTGAGTCCTTAGGAACAGAATGATTGTGTATTGCCTGCTACATGCCTACCCTCACATGCTCTCTATTTGTCCCTCAAACCCCATTACCCCTGCTTGTGGTTGTGGGACTATTCTTGGTCTTTTGTGTGATGTTGGACTTGTTTTGCTCCTGACATTGGTTTTCATGCTCTTTCAAATTGTTTTCATCAGTTAAACTTTTGTTATGAAAACTATTTCAATTAAATCCCTTTTCCAAAACTATTTTCCTACTCAAAGTTTTCTAACTTTGTCAAGCACTCTCACTCTACTCTTAGACCTCTTAAGTTCTTCCCCCTTTGTGTGAGCATTGCTTTGGGACCTCTGAGCTCCCTCTGAACTTTGACACACTAAGGTTGGTCATTCCACACTGCACTTACTCTATCTTGGCTATGAAATCTGGGTGTGAGCACTGCCCGGGATCCCTTGAGGTCCTTAGGGAACTCTGACACACCCGGATTGTGAGAAAGGTTGTGAAACAATACCTGGCATTGAGGACATGGATATCTGGGCCTATACTATAGGCTCTCTATAGTTAACTTCTTATTTTCTTCTATTTCAGTTATGTAATTCATATCCAATGGTCTGTAATAATTATTTGTAAAACAACTATGGGGATGGATAGTGAAATGGGAGGGTTATATGCATGTAGTAGTGTAATCAAGGGTAGAAACCATGCTTCCTAGGTTTACTTTCTCTATGCGCAATAGCAGCCATGTTTAGGTACAACATATGCCATGCATTAGATATCATGCTACATAGGATCCATACATACTGTTTTCAGCATCTCATCATCACTTAGAAATCCTGTCTCTAAGGTAAATAATGACATGAAACAAAATAATGTGATTATGTCCTATATGCATCTTACACGATATGAAAACATTTATAAAGCTTGCTCTAAAAAAAGTGTTAACGTCAGTTGTTATTCATGATGTCACCATGTTCCACACTTAGAAAACTTGTTCTAAGGTAAACAACATTAAAAACTGTCGCCTATGTTTATTCTGAAACTATGCATAAGGCTGTGATTTTGTGTGCGTTTAGAAATCCTATTTTATCAATTTCATATGCATCATTCTGCATTAGATATCATGTTCTAGGATCGCACTCGCTTAATTACACTTAGTCTAAATATGGATACATAAAACAGTCACCCTGTTCTAACAACTGGTAATAAATTCCTGTATGTTCTGCGACACTTAGAATCACATGCTCTTAGGTATAACAATCTAAAACTGTTAACAATTCTGAACAACTATTGTATATTAACCCACGCCTAGTCAAGCCTCAGGTAATCAACATAAATAATTAAAACTGGAACTGTCTCTTGTGACTATTGTTTAACTGTCGGCATGTTTAAAACCAGTAGGCAAAACTAATTAGGACTTCCTCTCTGAGTTATAAATCCGACTATGTTGTTATCACTTAGATACCATGCCTGGGATCCGAATTTGGACCTTAATTGTGTATGAGTCATGCTGTTTATGTGTGCTATTTGTGGAGGTGTACCTGAGCCTTCTATTTGTTTTCCATGATCCCCTTTAATTGAAGTCCTATCTGTTTTATTGTATGTCGCCTTAGTATTTTTACCTTTAAAACCTGAGGGTCTGCCTAGAACCTCCCTTGTAGGATAGAAGTCCTAAATTCCTCTGGGGATGATAGGAAGGGACGGGTAACAGCATGCAATAGAGGTCGAGACCAACACTCGCTTTAATTACCTTCACGGGGTGCGAAAGGGTAGATATGGATATGATGATCGGTGCGCTAATACCACGTGTATCCCCTCTTTGAGGAGTGTCATACCGGGTATTGCATTGATGTGATCCATATTACAAATAAACCTAGGATACCCCTTTACTCCCATAAACCTGCTTAGATTATAATTCTTTTCAAAAACTAGATTTTCCATTAACTGTTTCCAAACCTATGTGTACTTAGACATAAATTCCCTATTATTTGAGCCATATTTGTTTATTTGCTAATTGTACAAAAATTCACAAAAACTTATTGGCCGGGAACCACACTTGTGGATCCTGAGGGGTGCCTAACACCTTCCCCTTAGGATAATTTCAAGCCCTTACCCTGTCTCTGGTTATCAAACGTAGTTTTAAATGAACACCGCTGATAGGTGCCCTAACGCACCTCAAAATCGTTAGGTGGCGACTCTTCAAAAAATGCAAACCCCTTTCCCAAAAGGAACGAGTTGTCTCAACCAATGTCATAAACCCTTTCAAATCGGGCCCCGAAAGGAGTGCCTGGGGAAAAAAGGGGGTGCGACAAGGGGACCAGCCAGTGCAGCAGCCGGGACAGTACAAGAGGATCCCCTTATTATTCAGGATTAGGTTCCCGCCGAGGGTGCTACAGCAGGACAGGCTCATGCACCGGCAGTTCCTATTGTCATTCCGGGTCTTCAGGAGACCCTGGCTCAGATCTTGACAGTATGTACCAGTTTGGCTCAGGTAGTTGCTATGTCTACTAATGTCGCTATGGCTCAGGCCAGGGGAGGCACTCAGACTCCAGCTGCCCGGACACCTGAGTAGGTTGTACAGGGTTTTCAGGCACCGGGGGCAGTCCCAGCCCAGCCGGTTGCCCTGGTTCAGGACTATGTGGTCCCAGCTATACCCGAGCATGAGCAGCGTAGGCTGGAGAGGTTTAGTAGACTTCAGCCTCCGACTTTCAGCGGCACAAAGGGTGAGGATGCCCAGGGTTTTGAGAGGCGTAGGCCGATCATAACCCCTCACATGGCAGCAGTTCTCCGCGATCTTTTTGGAGAAGTATGTTCCTCAGTCCCACAGAGAGGAGCAGCACAGGCAGTTTGAGCAGCTGCGCCATGGAGAGTTGTCAGTTACACAGTACGAGATGCGATTTTTTGAGTTGTCTCGACATGCTTCTGAGTTAGTCCCTACTGATAGGGAGAGGATCAGGAGGTTTATAGATGCTCTCATGTATCAGCTTCAGATCTTGATGACTAGGGAGAGGGTTTCAGGTGCCACATTCGAGCAGGTTGTTGACATTGCTCGGGATATTAAGTCGGTGCATAGGCAGGAGCGTGAGGATAAGGAGGCTAAGAGGCCTCGGGGATCAGGTAGTTTTAGTGGTGCCCCTCCCAGAGGGCAGTTTCAGCACAGTAGAGGTCGTTCATTTAGGCCTCTTCAGCCAGCTCTCCCAACTTATAGTGGCGCATCTTCGGGACAGGGTCCCCGCAGCTCTCATCCGCAACACTTCCAGCTCAGAGCATCATCATTCCAAGGTTCTTCTATGCATGGTTCATCCGGTGGCTATTCTAGTGGTATGGGTTCTCTTCAGTCCCCATCTCCAGCTCCAGGTAGTTGTTTTGAGTGTAGAGAGTTTGGACATTTATGGAGGCAGTGTCCTCGTCATCCTGGTATTTCATCTCAGCAGAGGGTTCAGCCCTCAATACCAGCCCCAGTTACTTCACCACCTACCCAGGCATCCAGGGGTGGTGGTTAGGCAGTAAAGGCCGCCCTAAAGAGGGAGGTCGAGCAGGTGGAGGCCAGCCACGTATTTATGCACTTCCAGCTAGGTCTGATGCTATGGACTTTGATGCGGTGATTACAGGTACTATCTCAGTCTGTCATAGTGATGCTTTGGCTTTGTTTGACCCTGGTTCCACATACTCTTATGTTTCATCATATTTTGCTCACTTTCTGAGTATGCTCCATGAGTCTTTAGTTACGTCTGTTCATGTGTCGACTCCGGTGGGCGATACTATTGTTGTGGACCGTGTGTACCGGTTGTGTGTGACATCTATTTGGGGTCTGGAGACCCCAGTGGACTTGTTGTTACTCAGCATGGTTGATTTTGTTGTGATTCTGGGCTTGGATTGGTTATCCCTATGTCATGCTATTCTTGATTGTCACGCTAAGACCGTGACCCTGGCTATGCACAAAGTTCCGAGAGTTGAGTGGAGAGGCTCTATTGATCATGTTCCTAGGAGAGTGATTTCTTACTTGAAGGCTCAACGTATGGTTGAGAAAGGTGTGAATCTTATCTTGCTTTTGTGAGGGATGTTAGTAGTGAGACTCCTTCTGTTGATTCTTTTCCCGTGGTCCGTGATTTTCCGGATGTATTCCCTGCAGACCTGCCAGGCATGCCCCCCTGACAGGGACATTGATTTTGGTATTGAATTGGTGCCAGGCACCAAACCTATCTCTACTCCACCTTATCGTATGGAACCAGCGGAGTTGAAGTAGTTGAAAGAGCAGCTTCAAGAACTCTTAGATAAGGGGTTCATTCGGCCTAGTGTGTCACCTTGGGGTGCACCAGTGTTGTTTGTGAAGAAGAAGGATGGCTCTATGCGCATGTGTATTGATTATAGACAACTGAATAAGGTTACAGTGAAGAACCGGTATACTTTGCCTCGTATTGATGACTTATTTGATCAGCATCAGGGAGCTAATGTGTTCTCCAAGATTGACTTAAGGTCTAGGTATCATCAGCTGAAGATTTGAGATTCTGACATTCCGAAGACTGCTTTCAGGACCATATATGGTCATTATGAGTTTCTGGTTATGTCATTTGGGCTGACCAATGCCCCAGTCGCGTTCATGCATTTGATGAACAGCGTGTTTCAGCCTTACCTTGATTCTTTCGTCATTTTGTTCATTGATGACATCCTGGTATATTCTCGTAGCCAGGAGGAGCATGCTCAGCATTTGAGGGTTGTGTTACAGAGGTTGAAAGAGGAGAAACTTTATGCAAAGTTCTCCGAGTGTGAGTTTTGGCTTGGTTCAGTGGCTTTCTTGGGGCACGTGGTGTCCAGTGAGGGTATTCATGTTGATCCGAAGAAGATTGAGGCGGTGTAGAGTTGGCCCAGACTGTCCTCAGCTACAGAGATTAGGAGTTTCCTTGGTCTGGCGGGATATTACCATCGCTTTGTGGAGGGATTCTCTTCTATTTCTTCACCATTCTTATTCATTTACTATATCCTTTCTATATTATATTCCAGACATGTAATATTTTAATATTGTACTTCCTAGTATATGCTCATACACTTGTCACACCGGATTTTGGGGCTTCTAGTGGATGTTCACAGTTGCACTTATTATTATTATTATTATCACTTTATTTCATGTATTATTCGTACTCAGTATTTTGGTAAAGGAGAATGTATGTTTCCATGAAAATTTGATTTAATTAGGTATATTTAATAAAATTCCTAATTTTAAAGTTAAACGGAAAATTAAATTATAGATTTAAGCGTTGGCTTGCTTAACAACTTCGTTGGGCGCCATCACGAACTATTATGAGATTTGGGTCGTGACAGTAAATTAAAACACAATCTAAAAATCACCATTATTGCAAGCTTGAAGAACTGTGGGTCTTGAATTTTAGATATGAGGAGTAAGTATAAATCCAGATGGTGTTTCTAAAAAAATTTGAAAACTGTATAAACTCTCAATTTGACATATTATTAATGTTTTTGATATTTTGTACTAAAGAAAGAAGAATATTGAGAAACATAAGATGTTAGAACTTTTATGTACAAATGCCTGAAGTTTAATTATATGTGCCTGAACTTCATGCAAAAATATTTGGGGTTTGTCTGCTTCCAAATAGTATAAAGTTAGACTTTAACAAGCCAAATTTCATATGAGTGTTTGAACTTCAGACTTGCTCGTCAGAAGTTTATTTGAAGCGACTAAACTTGCAAAAATTTAGGAACTTCAGCTATGACTTAAATGGGTGTCTTGAAATCGTAAATTTTTTATGTAGCGCACATTTTTGCGCCACCCATTGAATTCATACTCATTTTAAATAAAAAAATTAAATGATACCCACTTAGGGTTAATTTAAGATATATACACTTTTCTCTTCTTCTTTACTGCTATTTTCTTCTTCTTTGTGCTTAGAATTCCTCCTCCTCCTCCTTCTTCTTAGTTGAGTTTGTTATATTTGTTGTTGTTTGACAATTTGATGATTGAGATTTATTTTTTATGATATTTGAAAGTGATGTTTCGAATTTGATCTTATTTGGATTAGATTTGGGCATTGAATCGTGTATTGGATTGAAATTCGAAGAACAAGTTTATGTTTCATAACTTAAGATTTGAAATCTGAAGTTGTATTCAATAGATTGAACTACTTAAGTTTCGAATTTTTAAAGTTGCATTTGAAAGATAGAGCAACTTCATATTGATTTCTAAATTGTATTGACGAGATTGAACAACTTCAACTTTAATTTCTGAAGTTGCATCGAAGAGATTGAACAACTTCAACTTTAATTTCTGAAGTTGCATCGAAGAGATTGAACAACCGCTATGCAAAAGTTTGTACAATACATGTATAACTTTAATGGCGGCCATAAAAGTGAGTATACAAGAAAGGAAAACTTACACAAATGTCCCAAATAAGTCTCAACTTACCAACCTCTAGCCATTAGTCATAAACTTACCAAAACTACCCAAGCACATATAAAAATTAAAAAACCAAATAAATAAGGTTCTTTCTCTCAAAGAATCACATGTAAAAATCTCCTTTCATATTTTTAAGCGTGATTAGCAACATTAGATGCAAGACGGAAAGGAAATTTCATGGATGAGGTAGCAAATAAGGTGATGAAATATAAAAAAAAAAATACAATATTTCAAAAATCTAAGCAAAAAAGAAACCTTATAAATGAGTATAGTTGAAGTTCATTGAAAACATATAGATAAGTCAATATACAAATTTTGAGAAAGATTGGAGGTGATTTGGACTGATTTTGTATCAAAATTCGTAGTTAAATCATCAACAACAAACCCAGTTTGATCCCAACATGGGATCTGGGGAGGGTAGTTTGTACGCAGACCTTACCCCTACCTAATGCATGTAGAGAGGTTGTTTCTAAAAAATTCGTAGTTAAATCAAGTTCAAAAAATTCTTCTGCGACACATGTATCAAACATGTATCTCACACGCAGATATACATATATATACATGTAATACACAATTGATACAAATACGATACATATGTGATACACAAATGATACATACATTATCTTTTTCATGTTCAGTTTTTACTTAGAATTTTCAGTTCAAACCACCTCAAAACTTCACCAAATCATCCCAAAACTGAGATTCAAGCTCCATAAGATGTACACAATATATTCTAATAGCACCCACTCAAAAGAAAATAAAAATTTGACGTTTGCTACAAATAACTAATTGGCTAATACTAGTAATATTTGATTAATATTAGTAATATTTTATGAATTGATGAGGAGCGTACTTATAAATAGACATAGCCCAAATATTACATATGAAAATGCGCCATTGATATCAGCTGCACTGCGCCAAATCTCAACAAAGTAACCCAATTGCCACAGTTAATTCAAAGCCCAAATATGGATCCAAATTAATGTACTACATCTTGTGATCTGCTTCTCACAGAGTCCCCTCAACAAACAATGCTTAGAGCTAAACTCCAACCATGTAAAATCTCCCGCTTTTTCTCAATTGAAGCGACGAAACAGGCTTTCAATAATCAACAAGGATATTCTCCCATTACTCGACAACTCTTACGCATCTTAAAAAAATGCATAACAATCAAACAAGTCCAACAAATTCATACCCAAATTTTAATTTACTCTATAGACAAAGCCAACTATTTGCTCTCAAAAATTATAGACCTCAAAGATTTCAACTATGCTACTCTTCTTTTTTCACATATTCATAGCCCCAATGAGTATGCTTTTAATATAATGATAAGAGGGCTAACTACAACATGGCAAAAATTTGATCTTTCTTTGGAACTTTACTACAAAATGAAGTCTCTAGGCTTGAAAACTGATAATTTCACTTATCCTTTTGTGTTTATGTGTTGTGGGAATCTTTTAGCAGTGGAACTTGGTAACTTAGCTCATTGTGAGGTGGTGAAAAATGGGTTGTTTGTGGATTTTCACGTTGGTCACTCCTTGATTACTATGTATTCAAGAACTGGGAAGATGGGTTTTGCAAGGAATGTGTTTGATGAAATGTCGCAAAGAGATTTGGTTTCGTGGAATTCAATGATTTCAGGGTATGCTCAAATGGGTTGCTCGAGAGAGGCACTGGGATTGTTTATGGAGATGAGGAATGAGGGGTTTGAACCTGATGAGAGGACACTTGTGAGTGTTCTTGGGGCATGTGGTGACTTGGGGGATGTGAATTTGGGAAAGCAGGTAGAGGAGTATGTTGTGGAGAAGAGAATGGAGCTGAATTCTTTTATGGGTTCTGCTCTAATTAACATGTATGGGAAATGTGGAGATTTGGTTTCTGCTAGAAGGATCTTTGATGGCATGAAGAAGAAAGATGTGATTACTTGGAATGCGATGATATCAGGGTAAACACTTATTTTACCTTTTTTTATGCCCGGCTATTTGCATTCTTTTTCTTTTTTCATTTGGCCGTTAAGTCCTTCACTATTTGCATTGCACGGTCAGGTTTCGTTTTGAGATCATCATTTTACTATTTGGTTCACAGTGGGAAAAAAGATTTATATAGGTGATACCAGTTAGTTTGGAATATATTTTAGTCATGTTGGTACATTTACCTGAGGTCTTATTCCTGGGAGTTTTTAGCTCTATCGGAGATTTTATGCTTAGTAGAAAATATAGAGAACTTCTAGTACTTAGTTTTATAATGTTGGCCTGAGACGAATTTAAATGGAGAAACATGAGGATTCATATATCAAATACCAACTTGCTTGAGACTGAGGCATACTCGTCGTTGCAGTTTGTATCGTTTTACTATTTGGCAAGGGGTACACCAAATCTGAATCAGGCATGCAATATCTCTTTCAACAAAATCTATGTGAAAATCCATGCTAGTTTCTCGCGGATACCAATTCTATTGGCTGGTCATTTTAGTTTTTACAAATGGATGCATTTAGACAACCAAAAGAATAAGTTTGTTTTCCAGCATAAAAGATATGAAGCCTGCTCTGATTTATGCCTCATCTCTTTGAGTTACTTCTTTCCCGATGGAATTCTGGAATAGCGCGGGGCGGGCAGGTTTGGAGTGACTCACTAGGCTGTTTAGTGTTATTTTTAAGGCAAAGAAGATGCCCGAAGAATGGAGGTGGAGTACGATGGTTCCGATTTACAAGAACAAGGGTGATATCCAAAATTGTAACAATTATAGAGGTATCAAGTTATTGAGTCACACTATGAAGGTTTGGGAGAGAGTGGTGGAGGCCATGGTGAGGAAGTGCGTGTCTATTTCCGAGAATCAGTTTGGATTCATGCTGGGACGTTCGACTACAGAAACAATTCATATGGTAAGGAGATTAGTGGAGCAGTATAGGGAAAGGAAGAAGGATTTGCATATGGTGTTTATTGACCTTGAGAAGGCATACGATAAAGTTCCGAGGGAGGTCACGTGGAGGTGTTTGGAGGTTAGCGGAGTTCCCGTAGCGTACATTAGGGTGATTAAGGATATGTATGAAGATGCTAAGACTCGGGTGAGGACTGTGGGTGGTGACTTGGACCTTTTCTCTGTGGTGATGGGGCTGCACCAGGGATCGTCTCTTAGCCCTTTTTTGTTTGCCTTGGCGATGGATGTGTTGTCGCGTCCCATCCAAAGGGAGGTGCCTTGGTGCATGCTATTTGTCGATGATATAGTGTTGATTGACGAGACGCGTAGCGGAGTTAACGCGAGGTTGGAGGTTTGGAGACACACCTTGGAGTCTAAAGGTTTCAAACTGAGTAGAACCAAGACAAAATACGTGGAGTGCAAATTCAGTGAGACCCATGATGCAGACGTAGAGGTTAAGCTTGATGCTCAAGTTATCCCCAAGAGAGCGAGTATTAAGTATCTCAGGTCTATTATCTAGGGTAACGGGGAGATTGACGAAGATGTCACACATCTCATCGGAGCGGGGTGGATGAAGTGGAGGCTCTCTTTCGGTGTTCTATGTGATAAGAAGGTGTCGTTAGGACTTAAGGGTAAGTTTTATTGAGTGGTGGTTCGACCCGCTATGCTGTATGGGGCTGAGTGTTGGCCAGTCAAGAACTCCCACGTGCAGAAGATGAGAGTAACAGAGATGAGGATGTTGAGATGGATGTGTGGGTGTACCAGGAGAGATAGAATTAAGAATGAAGCTATCTGGGACAGAGTGGGAGTAGCCTCCGTGGAGGACAAGATGCGGGAGTCGCGGCTGAGATGGTTCGGACATATAGGAGAAGAAGCATTGATGCCCCTGTCAGGAGGTGTGAGAGGTTGGCCATGGAGAGTTTGAGAAGGGGTCGAGGTAGGCCTAAGAAGTACTGGGGAGAAGTGATTAGACATGACATGGCGCTGCTTCAGCTCACTGAGGACATGACACTTGATAGGAGGGTGTGGACGTCGAGAGTTAAGGTAGAGGGTTAGTAGGTAGTTTATAGTGCTCAATGATAGGCTTAGTAGCATGCATTTCCCTTCATATTCTTTGATTTTTATTATGGTATGTGGTTTTGTTCCCCTCAGGTATTGTATTCTGTGTTGCTATTATTGGATATTGTTTATCTTTTTTTTTTCTTTTCTTCCTTGCTTCCTCCTTCTTCTTCTTACCCTTCCTTGCTTCCTCCTCTTTCTTCTTACCCTTCCTGAGCCGAGGGTCTATTGAAAACAACCTCTCTACCTGCATTAGGTAGGGGTAAGGTCTACGTACAGACTACCCTCCCCAGACCCCACATGTTGGGACCGAACTGGGTTTGTTGTTGTTGTCTTTGAGTTACTTCTTTCTGTTTGACTAGTACAACTATTTTATTATTCTCCTTTGTTACTGCTCTTCCATGGATCTAATTAATATTTATTACAGGTATGCTCAAAATGGGTTGTCCGAAGAAACAATTTCTTTGTTCAATGCCATGAAGGAGACTGGAGTTAACCTAAATAATATCACCCTGGTAAGTGTTCTTTCTGCATGTGCTTCAATTGGAGCCTTGGATGTTGGAAAATGCATTGATGACTATGCGTCAAGAAGAGGTATAAAGCATGACATATATGTAGCTACGGCCTTAATTGATATGTATGCAAAATGCGGCAATCTGGATGATGCATATCAAATTTTTGAAAGCATGCCTAGAAAGAATGAGGTCTCTTGGAATGCAATGATCTCTGCTCTTGCCTTTCACGGAAGAGCAGAAGAGGCATTATCCCTGTTTGAGCGCATGTCACTCGAGAGTAGTGATTCCCGCCCTGATGATGTCACATTTGTTGGAGTACTCTCCGCATGTGTACATGCAGGATTGGTTGATGAAGGCAGGCGCTTGTTTGATCTAATGAGTTCATCGTTTGGATTGGTTCCAAAAGTTGAGCATTACTCTTGCATGGTTGACCTTTTGTCTCGTGCTGGTCGTGTATATGAGGCATGGGAGTTTATCGAGAAAATGCCTCAAAAGCCAGATGAGATTTTACTTGGAGCATTGCTTGGTGCATGTCAAAAGCTGAAAAATATTGATGTTGGGGAACGAGTGATGCAGCTACTTCTGGAGATGGAACCATCAAATTCGGGTAATTATATAATATCATCAAAGATATATGCAAATCTCAGAAGGTGGGACGATTCAGCAAGGATGAGACAATTAATGAGACAGAAAGGTGTTACTAAAATTCCAGGTTGTAGCTGGATTGAGATGGATTCTCAACTCGTTGAATTTCGTGCTGGCAGTTCATCCCATCCAATTGCAGATGAGATTCACCAGGCACTTGACACGTTGTATGAGGAGATGGCTATAGAAGGTTATGTTCCAAATGTTAATCTTGTATAGAAAGGTGAGGATGAAGATATTTTGATTCTTGTTATGCTTATCAGGTGGAACCTCAACATATTTATTAAGAGAAAAATACGAGAAAAGAAAAGAGAAAAGGTAGGCATTGAACTAACGAAAATCTGGGTCTTAAATGTTCAGTTTAAGATTTTGACAACATGGTTCAAGATAAAAAAGCTATACCTCTTTAATGCATTGCTCTGACTGCCACTTTTCACATGAAAATGAAGTCTGTCTGTATCGCGTTATAATGCAATGTTAGTTGGGTTTCGTTCAGTAATCATAAAAGCCAGTCATTTTCTTGGATAACTGCTTGAATAGTGATGAACTTCGGATATTTTTCAAACTATAGCTGAAAATTTCTAATTTATGAGAAATTATTGAAAATTTGTAATGGCTTGTGTGTTTTAATATAAAAGTTGTTGCAAGAGATTAACTGTCTTGATGAAAGACAACAACAACTACCCAGTAAAGTCCCACAAAGTGGGGTCTGGGGAGGGTAATCTCTACGCAGACCTTACCCCCACCCCGAAAGGGCAGAGAGACTGTTTCCAATAGACCTTCGGCTTAGGAGGACGGAAATAAACACGAAAAGACAATACATTAGTAACTCCAATAGAAAGTAATAGCATAAACATAAAACATGAAAGTAATAGCATAAACATAAAAGCCATCAGATAAGTGACAAGCAATACCATTAGCCAGTCTCTAAGGGAAGAGAACGCTCAACAAGACCGCAAGCCCTCTAAGGTCAATCCTATCCAAACCCGCTCGACCCCGGGACTGAAGAATGAAAAGCTCTACCACCCCCTATCCTACAACCCTGATGCTTGACCTCCAAACCTTCTTATCAAGAGCCATGTCCTCGGAAACCTGCAGTCTCGCCATGTCCTGCCTAATCACCTCTTCCCAATACTTCTTCGGCCGCCCTCTACCTCTCCTCGAACCCACCACCGCCAACCGCTCACACCTCCTCACCAGGGCATCAAGGCTCCTTCTTCGCACGTAACCATCTGAGCCTCGCTTCCCGCATCTTATCGTCCACCGGCGCCACGCCCAAATATCTACATTCCTAATCCTAACTATGTGCCCGCACATCCACCTAAGCATTCTCATCTCTGCTACCTTCATCCTCTGAATATGGGTGTTCTTAACCGGCCAACACTCTGCCCCGTACAACATGGCCGGTCTAACCACAACTCTATAAAACTTACCTTTAAGTTTCGGTGGCACTTTCTTGTCACACAAGACTCCAGATGCAAGCCTCCACTTTGTCCAGCCCGCCCCTATCCGGCTGGTGACGTCCTCGTCGATCTCCCCGTCTCCCTGAATCACCGACCCGAGGTACTTAAAGCTATCTCTCTTGGGGATGACCTGAGATCCAAGCCTCACGTCCCCACCTACCTCACTCGCCTTAGCGCTAAACTTACACTCCAGATACTCCGTCTTAGACCTGCTCAATTTGAAACCCTTAGACTCGAGGGTTTGTCTCCAGACCTCCAGCTTCTCGTTAACACCGACCCTCGTCTCATCAATCAGAACTATGTCATCAGCGAATAACATACACCATGGCACATCCCCCTGGATGTGGTGTGCCAGTGCATCCATCACTAAGGCATATAGGAATGGGCTAAGCACATAGCCTTGGTGTAACCCCATAACAACCGGGAAATGCTCTGAGTCGCCTCCAACCGTCCTAACGTTAGTCTTAGCTCCATCATACATGTCCTTGATCGCTCTTATGTAGGCTACCGGCACACCCTTAGCCTCAAGACATCTCCACAGCACCTTCCTAGGGACCTTGTCATATGCTTTCTCCAAGTCAATAAACACCAGGTCCTTCTTCTTATCTCTGAACTGTTCCACCAACCTCCTAATAAGGTGGATAGTTTCCGTGGTGGATCGACCCGGCATGAACCCAAATTGGTTGTCGGATATCGACGTCATCTTCCTCACCCTCGCCTCAACCACCCTCTCCCAGACTTTCATAGTATGGCTTAGTAGCTTGATGCCCTATAGTTGTTACAGCACTGGATATCACCTTTGTTCTTGTACAACGGCACCACTGTACTCTATCTCCACTCCTCCGGCATCCTCTTCGTCCTAAAAATAACATTGAACAACCCCGTCAACCACTCCAGCCCTGCTCTACCCACACACTTCCAAAACTCCACCGGAATTTCGTCCGGCCCGGTCGCTCTACCCCTACTCATCTTACGCAAAGCCCCCACTACCTCTTCCACCCTAATGCGCCTGCAAAACCCAAAGTCTCGGAGACTCTCCGACTGCCCCAAGACCCCTAGCTCAATTTCTCGATCCCCCTCCTCGTTGAGAAGACCTCGGAAGTACGACTGCCATCTCTGCTTAATCTGAGACTCCCCCATCAATACTCGACCATCCTCGTCCTTGATGCACCTCACCTGGTCTAGATCCCGGGCCTTCCTCTCCCTCGCTTTAGCCAGCCGAAATAACTTCCTGTCCCGGCCTTTCTCCCCCAATTCCTCGTACATACTACCAAATGCCGCATTCTTGGCCTCCGTGACCGCCAGCTTCGCCTCCTTCCTTGCCACCTTGTACCTCTCTCTGTTCTCTCTCCTCTCCTCCTCACTGGTGCTCTCGGCTAGCTTTGCATACGCTACCTTCTTCGCCTCCACTTTACCTTGGACTACATCATTCCACCACCAATCTCCTTGATGCCTGCCAGAATAACCCTTCGATACCCCTAGCACCTCCCTCGCAGCCTCCCTGAAAAAGTTCGCCGTCGCTGACCACATAGAGCTCGTTTCCCCACTACTTTTCCAAGCTCCCGTAGCGGATAGCCTCCTCTCTAACTCCTGGGCATTATCCTTACTCAAAGCTCCCCATCTAATCCTCGGACGGTCCCGGGCAAACCTCCTCTTCCTCTTTACCAAAATACCGACGTCCAACACTAAGAGCCTATGCTGAGTCGCGAGGGACTCTCCCGGGATAACCTTGCAATCCTTGCACAACCCTCTATCACACCTTCTGAGGATGAGGTAATCAATCTGAGTCTTCACCGCCGCACTTTGGAAAGTAACTAGATGCTCTTCCCTCTTTGGGGAAGTCGAGTTTGCAATCACCAGCTTGAAAACCCTAGCGAAATCTAACAGCGAGGTACCTCCTCCGTTCCTTTCCCCAAGGCCGAAGCCACCGTGCACCTCACCATAGCTACCAGCGGCCGACCCAATATGTCCATTAAAATCCCCTCCGATAAATAACCTTTCAGAAGGAGGGAAACTACGCACAATCTCGTCCAAACCCTCCCAGAAGTGCCTTTTAACCTCCTCATCCAAAACGACATTAGGGTACACTCACCAATCACCAACTTAATAAACATTAACCTATCATTCACTCGCGTAACCTCAACCACATACTCCCTATGATCCCTATCCACCAAGATGCCCACACCATTCTTACCCCTCACGACCCCAGAGTACCACAACTTATACCCGTCTACATTCCTCGCCTTCGACCCTACCCACCTAGTCTCCGGGATACAAGCTATGTTGACCCTCCTCTTCTGGAGAATCTTCACCAACTCGATCGACTTGCCCGTCAACGTGCCTATGTTCCATGACCCAATCCTCAGTCTACAGGCTCCCTCTTTCCCCTTACCCACCTTGCCTCCCGTCCCATCCGCTGACCTGCTACCTACCCCCCTCCTCATCCCCGACACCCCCCGAGGACATGACCTTACTCTACCATCCCCGAACAAAGCCACTATACCTCCGACAGACTACGGAGAACACTAATAGGAACCGAACTTAAAAATAACGAGTAGCACCTACAGAAACACTAATAGTATGCTTAAAGTGGTGCTAACTAAACAACCAACATTTAACTTATCGAAAAGGTAGACAGAAAAGCGGGAGGTACCAACTCCCGGAAGAAAAAGAACCTGGAGATATGACTAGCTGCACCCGTGGTCACAGGAAACCGGTCGTACGTCCTTCCCGCTCCCTCCAGCTCTTGCGCACACTATCCGGTGATGCTCCGATCTTCACGCCCGTAATCCTTGCGCTTGTCTCGGCCGCCGCAACTCCTTCCCTGAAATAACACACACAACCACCACGAAACCAATAGGGGGGGGGGGCTGTCGATCTACCCAAAAAGAAGGTACTGCAGCAGGGACG